>OMLB01020927.1:19855-24855 GCA_900302555.1 Myripristis jacobus
AAAATCAAGCAGTTCATTAATACAAATACTCTATTCTGTATTTCTCAGTTGATGAAATTGCTATTACCTGAGTAATGCATTTTGATAATGTGTCAAATTTTGATCAGTTTCCTTTGGCTTTTGCTCTTTCATCGTCATTATTTTGGTTTTTAACATATGTCAAATGTCATGGCAGTAAATCCCACAGAGTTGAGCTGAGATTAAATAAAATATACAGCGTAATTTTAATGTCTAACAGCCTGTGAACATATTTAATTGGAGTGGAGTGCTATATAAATAAAGTTTATTATTATTTATTTATCATATTTAATTGGAGTGGAAATCAACAACAGATCACAGTTTCAGGGTGGATTCACTTGGTCATAAAAATAGTGACAATCTGAAGAAGTTCAAATGATTTGGATATATTTTTTAACAAACTGAAACTGATTACCCCCTGATCTCCAAACCCACCCAGCTCTCTGAGAGAGATCCGCACTCAGCTGCAGCAGGAATACCGGGACAAGGGTGAAGCCATCAAGATCAACACCAAATGCGTGACCTATGACCCCAGCACCTTGGCCAACCATCACTATCCCAACCAAACCACCACAGGGTGAGTGTGTGAGGTTTGTGGTGATGCAGCCCATGTTGACACCTGTTGCTGACAGACAGACTTGTGCCAACTACAAGATGTTTGTTAAGCTCTGAAAAAGTGTTTTTCAGAAAACATGTGAATATACTTGGGGATTTACGGTTGGCACATAATTTCAGGGATGCATCTGGCTTGGTAGGGTTGAAACATGTGTGATCTCGCCCCATCAGATCCTTAATTCCCTCTCCATGTTGGTTCTAGCACTCATAGCTACGATCAGTGGCTGTCCCGCTGCAGGAGCCTGAAGCAGACTGTGGACAAAATGCTGCAGGAGTGCTGCTCCTTCAGAGGGAACCTGAAGTACACACTGGCCAAGGTATCTGGCAACTACAGAGAAGACTTAGACGCAGTACAAGTGAAATAACAGGACAAATTTTGATTGGGCTCAATCAGCATGATGACAGAAACCAGGAAAAGAACCAGACTGGTCCTCTAGGTTGTCTACTCCAAACAGACAGTTATGTTTCTCTCTCATATCGGTGCTGGTGTGTGTGACCCCAACAGGTGAAGAACACGCTGGAGAGCCAGCGCAGTGCCACAGACCGCGTCCTGCGGCGGAGGATCAATGAGACGGTCAAGGCCAAGGAGGTGCTGGAGTGGGAGAGGCATCAGGTCAGATATAGACAGAAATATGCAATACCACAGTGCATACATATGGTGCATACAGGTATACTTTTACATACTCTAATTTTTCTTATTTCTGCATGAGTTGTTGTAATATTATTGCAGGGTTAATGCACTTATTTTACCTTCTTACTTTCCCTTTTTATTTCTTATAATATCACTTATGTTTCTATGTTGCTTTTTTTTTTTTCATGAGAATTTGAGCAACTGCAACTGACCCAGTTTCCCCTTGGGGATCAAATATCACTGATTTTGATTCTGACAACAGGATAGTAATCCTACATGATCATTTTGAAGAATCTTTGTTTTGATTTGTTCTTTTGATTGGTTTATTGAAATAGAGAGCATCAGTGTAGCACACCCGAGATTGAGCTTTGTTTCATTCCTCTGTGGTCTCTTCAGAAACAGTTGGAATCCTCTTAGAAAACGGTGGGATTTGCTTCATAGCCAGACGTGGTTTAGTGTTTACTGTGAAATGGGATGTATCAAAATTAAGCCTTGTGTGATCTATGGACAAGAGCACGATTGTGCTTTCCCCTTTCTTTGTGGATAATAGTAACCTGGACATTTCACATATTGTTTCATGCGCATGTATCATAGCTTAACTCACCATTTTGTGACCTTTTGACCCCGTTGATCTGCAGGTGAATGTCACCATCATGGATCTGGTGGAGGAGAAGCAGCAGGTGGAGGCTCAGCTCATGAACTGTGAATCCACCATGCAGCTGGCCCACTCCCGCCTGGATATCCTCACGCAGAGGCCCGGCCGCGAGCTCTGCCTGGACCAGGTTAGTGTTTCAGCAAGGTGGCCGTGAGCGGAGTTTTATTTCAGGCAACTGGATTCAGCTTTGGTTTAGTTGCAAATGAAGCCCCACGTGGCTTGCAATTCCATTCTTCTTGTTTTGATTATTGTTACTGTGAAGAAACTGCGATGCCTTCAGTTTTCCTCTATTCCTCCTCCAGCCTCAGATCAGCCTCATGAGTGAAGCTGATAATCTGGCCAAGCTTGCATCTGGACTGCGCATGAAACTGCAACTCACCCAGTAAGTTTTTTTTTTCCCACCTGGGTTTCCAGTCTCATCGATGCCTCAAGCAACATTTCTCCTATCTAGTAACATCAAAGGATAACCCCGATATTGTCAGCTCATGCCACACCTTTGCATATTCCTCACATTTTATTTTCTTCATGAAACTGCTCATTCATCATTATGTGAATCATCATTGGTAGGCAGACCCTGCAGCCTGAATACAGGAGCCTGTACATCCTGGAAGACCAGCTGGCTGACAAAGCCCGTGCCCTGGATGTGGACCTGAGGTGCCAGAGCCTGTGCCAGCATCACCTGCCTGTGTGTGGCTCCACTGTGGTCATTACCAACAAGGCCGAGCCCCACCCGGCCCCTGGCCACCTGCACCCCTGGTCCTCCCTGCACTAGAGCCCAGTGGAGTGCAGCTGCATGCAACCATGTCTTCTACTGCATTTTGAGCTGCAAATGTAATAAAAACAAGTACTATCTGCAAGCAACAAAAAAAAAAAGTCATTCTGTGCATTTCTTTGCTTTCATTTGTAAATGGTTGACATGACATGTTTGCTTTATGCTGGATAATATTTGTGGACTGTGATGTATTTCTATATCACACAACTGTCTCAAATGCATCACTGAGTTACAGTAGCTAGTTACAATAACAGTAACATTCAAATCAAGAGCAAAAAATCATTCTGTGCATCTTATTTCTTTCACTTATGCATTAATTGGTCTGCATTTCTTTCTTTCTTTCTTTCTTTCTTTACTTGTTTAATGATGAACAAGATATGCATCACAAACATTAAATATGCTTTTGCAAACTGTCCGAAAACGTAGTCTATTTGTAGCCCGGATGATGGTATCAGTCACTTGAAATACCTGTTGGACACTAGAAATGTCCTTCCTTCTTTTGCGCTTTTGTACTTTAATTAATAGAAATGTTATTTAGCCACTTAATTCCCATGTTTTTACCTGCAGTCAAGTCCCCTTGGTAGTCCAGTGCGCATGACAAGAGTCACAGGGCTATTAGTATCACCAACACGACTGAGCCACAGAAACACACAGAGGTGTTTGGAGCACAATGCGGGGGCGTTGCTGTGGCCTTACTCTGACACCCACCGCTTGTCCCAGGGTGTCACCTCTTCAGCCGGGTCAGATTTATTGTGGCAACGGGCCTTGGCAACGCACCGAGTCCATGGAGTCCGTGTCTGTCAAGGAATGCACCCGCTTCACCAACTCCTCACGTCAACACCCCGCGAAACATTTACTGAACTGTAATAAACAGCATTTATGATTTTTTATGTGCTATTTTACGTCGCTTGTGCGGGTTGAACATGGGATGCGGCAGCTCCAAAACCACCGCGGTGCAGCCGGTGAGATCCGGCGAGTTGGAGGGAGACGAGGTAAGCTCCGTGTCACTGCAGCTTCAGTATGGAGCGACTGGAAACTGATGCATTTTAATCCGCCTGCATTTGACATGCTCCTTACAGCCCCCAATCAAACTTAGAAATACGTAGTGACTTGACGCACTGTTACGCTGCTTGCCGCCAACTCCTAATATCCCGCAACAATTGCTAATAAAAGTCATGATATAACGGCGCCAGTAATCGGAAAATTAATGTCTTTACAAGCAAACACTTCTATGACTTTGAAAGGCTGTGTTTAAGTACTGAGGAGTTGCAGTAGTTACAATAAAATCTGTAATATGACAATATAGCGCAAGGTGATCCAAAGTCTACTGGGCTCATCCGCCGCGTATAGGGAGAACCTGGTGTGTAAGTATCAAATGTATTTTATACTGTTTATGTTTCATTGTGTTCAAAAGAATGTGTCTGCACACACACACACACACACACAGCCTATACACACACACGTCACCATGACAGCTTAATAGCCCGCATACCAGGCACCTGATGTGGCGGGACATAAAGCTGTTCCTCCAGTGCAACAGTTTTTATAGAAAAGAGGAGCCCCAGGGCTTACTTCATGCCAAGGATGCAGTTAAAAAGCCTTTATTAGTTTTGGGCATATCAAAGTTAAAGGAACTGGTTTTAACCCACACTGGCTCTTGCTCAGGGCGTGGCTGGAAAGAGAAGTCGTGATTCTTTATATAGACAATTACTGGCCAAGAGGTCAAATTACACCAGCATATCACATAATAAATATACAAATAGGCCATGTGGAAAAGACGTTAATAGACATAGTATTAATTATAACCATAGCAACAAACAACATCAATAAAAGGACTAAGCCTGATTACAAAAAAGATGCACCACAGCATCAAACTTAAAAATCCATCAAGTCTTTCTCTGAAGTAATTTTTTGAGACGATCATCGCCACTGATAGACTGATCCATAACTCAACACTCTCAAAAGGCTGTCCTTGTTGTTATGACAGTTATTAAAATCATATGCCATAGGGTAATCTGCATTATTGATTAGTATGGAATATTTGTTTTCTGCCACTCGATGTTTAAAACGCCTCTTGGTGCTAAGTAAGTAAGCCCAGGGGCTCGTCTTTTCAAGGGCTGACTGTTTCGACTTCAAAAGCACTTTGCGTTTACCTGGAATTTGCTACTTTTCAACTGTGAGCGCCCGGTATTTTGTCCTTTTGCAACATTTTTATAGTCGGGCTTGCATCAGGTTTTCCTTATCTGTAGTCTGTGTGTGTCCTGCCAGGAGGAGACGGCAAGCAAACATGGCGGTCGGGGAGACTCAGC
>OMLB01020928.1:0-14441 GCA_900302555.1 Myripristis jacobus
TATACAGAAAGTCTCGTGTTGCAAATCTTGCTTGTTATATTCACTTGTTGCCCATGATTGCCACACCATGGCTCTGGTTACGCTCAGGCTACACTTACTTCAATGTGATTTCTGAGATCTGAATCTAAAGAGTGGATTTTAGGAGATCACACTGCTGTATATCCCAACACTTCCAGTTCCTGACAAGTGATGTTACCAATCTCCCGTGGGTACACTGACTTGTCTACATTACATTTTCTCGCTCTCCATCTCCTCACAGTGCATGTGTGCACACTGTGCCTGGACTGCATCCAGACAATGTTCAGTTCGCATCACAATGAGAGCAAGAGCTCCGTATCTGATTATGAAGATCCGATTTCAAAGAGAGCAAAACCTAGACCTTGAGCGTACAGACCCGTCACTTGATGCTCCTGACAGAATCCCGAAATAATAGCTGCATTGAAATGGCAAGTGTTACTGTAGCCTGTGCAATGTTCCTCTCACGGCACATTCACTGATTACGACCCAAGTTCCCTCTCCTCTCCTTTCACACATTTTCACACCCTGCCTGCCTACCAGCAACCTAGGATCCCATCCAAGAGCATAAATCCCATCTCAAACCATGTGACTGAGGCAACAATGACTTAGATTGAGCGCAAAGGGGCTAAAAATACTCACTTGTACGGGGTGGAAAATTTCTTGTTAGTCATAGATCTTTCTCAGCTCTCTTTGACACCCCCAAATTTGGCACATGAATAAAGATATTTTGTAAGCAATTTACATAAGCCCAGACACAGAAATGGGGCTTTATATTACATCAGTGTCTCCCATACAGTGATTTATTTGTGGTGGTCCACCACAATCACACAAACAAACCCCCATTATCCAAACTGATGTAATGGCATTAACACTGCTTCTTGTATTATATGAACAAATGTTTCCTTTGGTTTATTTATCTAGATCAACTTGCTACCACTAAACTAAATGAAGATCCACTGTCAAATTTTGAAATGCTGTGGGCTGTTTTAGGTAGTTATCATAAATGTCTTCTTGACAGATGGTGATGAATACAGTAGGTCTCTCTGAACTGAGCAGGTTTTGCAGGCCTCCGGTGTAAGTCCAGGACAAAAATTCGCCCTCTCACCCACCTGCTGCTCTCCTTCTGGGTACTTGTCTAGGGAAACCTGGGCTGCCATCATGTTCACTGCAGATGCTGCAAACACTGGGGCATTATAGAGAGGTGGGACAGTTGGCCAACCTACACAACACACACATAACATCAGTTAGACTGCCTATCAAAAGAACAGAAGCTTTAAATTCTGTCTGACAAACACTAAAAAGTGAAAGACTAATTAATAAGGTCAGGGAGTAATAGCCGAAATAAATCCAGTGTATACACACTTTATTATGAAAATTCATGCTGGCCTTGAAAAAGTATCAAAAACTTAATTCTAGAGGTGTAGTCTCAAAAACTGACAAAAACGTGGATGTGTGGCTTTGGGGTAGGGTGTGGGCATGTAAAATAAGACACTGTAAGGTAATATAAGAGTGAAATCATGCAAACTCAGATCTTGTGTTGTCATATGCATACACACACTCATCTGAGCCAATGAGATTATGTTACCATTTGAAAAGTGAATCACTGAGGACAACGTGGAAGGGGGCTGCGTTTACAATTTATTAATTAATTTACTATTAAACTATTTATGGCCAAGGGAATTCGGAAAATGACAAGTTTCACTAACCCTGGGGTGCTACAACAGTCAGCTAATGTTACCTATAACTCATACTACACACCCACCACAGTGAACTTAGCTTTTAGCCCTCAACTGGCTAATCAGATATCGTTTCAGGCGGCAATACAAATAAAATAAAATAAACCTCAGCCTTTAGGATAACCAGTTTGTCTAAGTGGGGTATGCCCAGGCAAAGCCGCTAGCTGAAACAACGGAGCATATCTTTTACTTTCGCTAAACATCTTAAAAAGACCTATAAATGTTAGCCGGGTGCCCAAAATTTACGGTGAACTGTTATTCAAAAATAGCCACCGTCCGGCCAAGCTAAAGCTAACGTTAGCAAGCTAGTTAGCCTGCTAACTTAAGTGTTTGCATGCTGGTAGGGTGAACACTCAGCCAAAATGCAAAGCGCCATATTTAGCAAGGAAATCATTGCCAAAAAACATGCTAACCTAGCGAGCTACAGTACCCGCTGTGGGTAAGTACAAAGAGGCAGCGCATGTACGCCGTTCGCTAAAAATGGTACAGCTTCGGCAATTTGCGTTTCCAATTAGAATAAATACATAGTTCTTGTTATTAGTGTACTGTGACTTGGCTGTAATAACGAGCCTTGGCTAACAGGCTAGCCAGTTGGTCCAAAATCCTGCCCACATCAGTCAATCAATCAAGCGGGGACAGCTGCCTATCCCTCCCCTCGCACTACAACTGTCGGGGTAAAGCAGGGGCCTTGCTTCTAGCTCTCGCCCTTGCTTTTCCACAATCCTTCTCTGCCCCCAAAACGCCGACATATTTTTTTTTCCCGCAGACAGATTTTTATTCTTCCCGGAGCCCTGCCGCTGCTTCCCTACCAAAACCCCCTCCACTGTTCTGACTACGTCCGCACTTCTCGCCCTGGGCATTTTTGTGTGCAGCCCAGATTGTTTGATTGATAGGGAACGGAAAAAGAAGATTTTGAGTGACAGCTTACCTGAGTGCCAATCTTCGTCACACTGACAAGCGGCTGCAGCAATCGGGACCCGCAGTTGTCGCGTTGCGTCATCGCGTAAGGACACGCAGGGCATTTGGCTCATGAATATTTATGAGGTGGGAGGAGACATGACGTCTGGAGCGCCTTCTTCTCTCCCCCCCGAGTCCCTGCACCCTGCTGGGTCTGCCTGGCAAAGCTGATCCGCTGTCCTCATTTACAAAAACATACCATGGAACACATTTTCTATCTATATCACCAACTTATCCAGTCCTTGATGCATGATTCTCGCCTTCCCCACAGCAACAGACAAACAAAGGACCAGATGCAGATTGTTTACTTCTAATACACTGCATATAGCCATGATAATTAGGGCATAATGTGCTGTGCAGGCAGACTAAGAGTCAAAATTGGAATCATTAAAATAGAACGTAGATAAACCACTTGCGCACTCAGCTCTATTCAAATGGCCCCCTGAGGCAAAAAAGCAGCATAAAAGAAGCGTTTGATCTTTGCCTATCCCTTTATATGCCTATTCCTTTATATAAGGCAATAACAGCAACACACTAGGAAAAAACAGACCTCAGTTATCATTTGTGTACTTTAATAATATAACTTTTATATGACAGCACAATTTCATGCAAATCGGAGGGGTGCGAAATAAACACACAATAGACGGGACATCATCTCCATCATCCTGAAAGACAAAGGTTTCTGAGATTCTGAGAATCAGCTTCAACAACTTAGGCTAGCTCTCCTAGTGTCGGGGTGAGGGTCTGCCAGAAGAGGGCTGAGGCAGACGGTGTTTGGCCATCTCTAGATCCAGGTCTGAGAATGTGTAGGGGTTGTAGTCGTGGTGCTGGTAGTTCTTGTAAGTGCTGTTGTCAAAAGGCTCCTCAGGCTCTGGAGGTGCCGCTGCTGCAGCCTCTGCAGGAGGAGGGGATGGGAAGAGGGAGGGGGAAACAGACATGTAAGAAACCTGAGTCTGGCACAAAGATGTGTCCCAAAAATCTTCCTGCTGATCAAGCATAAAAACAGAAATAGCTAAAGGTCAGCCAAATAAAAGACTTATTCTCCTCTCTTATTCTGTATCTCGATCCTTTTTCATTCCCTAAAGAAATTGTCTTTGATTCATTTTTGGAAATAAAAGGACAGGATTAAGATTGATCTAGCTATCAAAAACATTGCCCTGTTATCCCTAACGCTGTAGCTCAGTTTGCCAATAGTTGATAGGAACTTTAAAGGGACAGTGCATTTAAATATTCACACATGTTGACAAAGGCAGTTTATGGTGGGACATTTCCTATGGTGGCAGGCAGCATTCCCCCCAGCAGAGTGTGGAGACATGCTGGTGTGAAAAGCCTCAGGGACTGAGAGTTTGTGAGGGAGAGCATGTGAGGGTGCCACAGCCAGTCAAAACGACAGCCTATCATACAGATATGTTACTGGTAGAAGCACGCATGAAATGACTGTTAACAGTGCAGCGTGTCAAAAATCATGTGTAAAAGCTTCCTATGTTGGAAACAGGGCTGCAACTTATTTGACTGAATAGAGCTGTATTATCTTCTGCACTTTCTCCGTGTCCATCTTCATTACAATTCTTGGCTTACTGTCACAGCCTACTTTCTGAAACGCTAACTTGAAACAAAGCTGGAGAAATTCTTAAGATGTCATGGCTGTAAGGTTATACTGGAAAAAAAATCCACATCCAAACAAAAAAAAGAGGTATGCTTCAGACACATTTGAAACATTTTCATTAATTCATTACATGCTTAATCCAAAGGTTTCTGAGTCAAAACAGACAGACAAAGGTAAAGAGGAAAGAAACATGTGGTAAGAAAAATGTCAATTGGGGCCCCCAGGTGGTTCTTCCAGGAAGCAGGATTACTCAGTTGGCCAGGTAAGTGTGAAAAAGGACTGCATTTATTTTAATGGTTAAGATATTAATCTGTCAATCTATAGTTTAACCATCAGTGATGGAATTCAAATCATCTACACATACAATGGTCATGTAGTATGAATACAAATTCAGAAGTCCTTAATGATTTTTTAAAATGATCTCACTAACTGACTGATCCTGCTCTCTGCAATACCTCCCCTGATCTCCAATCACTCCCAGCTTCTGTTCTTCCAGCTGTTGTCAAGGACAGGAGGCTTTTAATACTTATCCACTGCAACTGTAACAACATTACCATGTGCGCTGTAACTGTACCCTTAGCAATAGCACTACCTTGCACACTGAAACAAAAAATTTGCATTATAACCTGTAACATTAACATTACCCGCGAACCTGTAACCATCAAACATCAAAGACATATTTCATACAAACAGGAGCAATGAAAAACAACAATAAGTCAAAATAATCAACATATCAAATAAGCAACATATTCTGGGAGTGGAGATGGCTTTGGAAAGAGAAGTGAGTGGTGAGGTGAGCAGGATAAAGAAAAAAGATGGATGGTAGATTCCTGAGTCACAAAGTGAGGGGGAGTAAAATGTGAGCTGGATTAGTATTTCTGCAGCAGTTAAGTGTGACATGAGCCAGTCACACTGGGCACTGTGTATCAAAAGCCTTCACCACACATTCACAGCAACAAATGGTAATGGCGTGGGTGGGGAAAAGACAAAAGAAGATGGTGGTAAAGGATCAACAGTCTGTGCAGCACAGCACTATTCAACAAATGGGAAACTATAAGAGCAAAAGGGGAAAGGTGTGCACCAAGAAACCCTTGAAGCATGCATGCATGCTAAATCTACATCTCATGCAAAACCATGCCATTAAGCAAAACAGAGTGCTGAGGTTGAATGTGGCAGTGTTTGTAGCTGACATGCTGCACTCTGGCCAGCCAGTCATCAAAATAAAATGTAAATAAATGATTTAAGAATTTTAAAAGGCTGTGAAAGCAAAAGCAACTATGTGAGGTAGTTTACTCCTGTTAACAGCTTAACATTTACAATACATGTTACAGGGAAGAGAACTCTAAGAAACTATGGTCATCTGTGGAGGCTGAAAGATCCATATCAGGAGAAAATATAAAAGGAAAGGGAGAAAATATAAAGATTTGGTGGGGGGAGGTGTGGTGTGTACCCTCAGACGGTTCAACCGGCTCAGGTTCAGCTGGGGCTTCTGCCTGCAGCTCCTCTCCTGCAGCTTCAGCTACAACTGGAGCAGGGTCTACCAGCTCCTCAGCGCTCTCCACAGGGGCAGCCGCTTCAGCTGCAGCCTCAGCAGCCACCGGCTCTGCTGCGGCTTCTGCAGGGGCAGCTTCGGCCACAGGCTCCACAACAACTTCAACAGGGGCTTCAGCAGGAGCAGCTTCAGCCACAGGCTCCACAACAACTTCAACAGGGGCTTCAGCAGGAGCAGCTTCAGCCACAGGCTCTGCAACTTCAGCAGGGGCTTCAGCGGGAGCAGCTTCAGCAACAGGCTCTACAACCTCTGCGGGGGTTTCAGCAGGTGCACTTTCAGGAGCAGCTTCCACAACTGGAGCTTCTGCGGCAGGGGCCTCTGGAGCAGCTTCAATAGGAGCTTCAGCAGCAGGTGCGGCCTCAGCCAATGGAGCTTCAGGGGCAGCTTCAGCAGGAGATGCTTCAGGGGCTGGTACAGCTTCAACAGCAGGGCCTTCCACTGATACTTCTGGGGCAGCAGCAGCTTCAACAGGGGCTTCAGCAACTGGAGCAGGAGTTTCAGCCACAGGTGCTTCAGGGGCAGCTTCAGCAGCAACAGTTTCAGGTGCAGGAGCAGCGGCCTCAGCAAGAGGGGAAGCAGCTTCAGCAATGGCTTCGGCAACAGCTTCGACAACAGGAGTGGCTTCCACTGCTGTGGCAGCTTCAGAAACCGCTTCTACAATAGGAGCAGCTTCAACAACAGGTGTGGCTTCCACTGCTGGGGCAGCTTCAGAAACAGCTTCTACAACGGGAGTGGCTTCAGCTGCTGTGGCAGCAGCTTCCACGGCAGGGGTGGTGACTACAGCCTCAGCTGCAGCAGCAGCAACTGGCTCTGCTGCAGGTTTAGGAGCAGCTGCAGCCTCTGCTGCTGCAATGGCTGCAGCTGAAGAAACTTCTTTCTTGGGGAATTCCACATATGTTCTGTGCTGGACAAGTTTCTCTATATCGAAGTACGTTTTAGGCTGGCTTTTTTCTGGGACGGAGGAGGGTAAGCAGACAAGATGCATTAATTTTTCATAAGAAGGTTGGATGATAATATGGCCATTACGAATCCCTAGATTTCACAAAGCCCTCTTGTGGTTTACACAGACTGCTATCCCAAAGTAATAATTGAATAAATGTTTTGGTTTCTGTTGTTAACACTAAGTAACAGATTACAGCCAAAAGATTTTTTTTTTTAAGTTATGAATAATGCCATTAAAAGGGATATGGCAAATGGTAATAGAGAAATGCGCTTTAGCTAGCTAAATAAAAAAATAAAATAAAAATATAATAACCACAAAATAACCTTACAAAGTAGCACTGTTTCAAAAGACATGGAAAATTAACATGAGTGGCAGTTTATAAATAAAAAGAAGCACTCATGTCACTTAGCTATTTTTTATATATCATAAAGGACCTGACCTGAAAAAAGGGGCTGTTTGGGTGAATTTTATTGCATATGCTGTAAAACCTGACACTGGTCAGCTGTGGAGAGGTTAGTGAGTGAAATCATTATCTTCAAAAGCTGTGGAGGGAAAGCCTGGGATTAAAAAACAACATTCTATCAATTAAACCTTATGCTGGTGGCAAAATTGTGGCACAATCAGGATTGAATTATATGTATACTTGAAAAATTTTATGGCATGATTTATTCAAGAAACTCATTCTTTAAACTAACATTTAATGGCAACAGTCAGTACTCATCCCTCCATCACAACAAGTATTCTTTTGACAGTGTATTAAGCTTCACAAAACAGTCCAAAGTCATTTTTAGCAGCGATTACGCAATGCTCTCATGGTGGCTGAGGCAAAAACAAATCCACAAACACCCAAAGTCATGAACAAATCCAGCTGATTCTTGGGTGTTCAAGAACAAAAGCGGGACATCACAAAAGCACCTGGTGAAGTACCAACAGATTTAATAGGCTTTGTGTTTGTGCAACCAGCCTCTTAGTCTAAAGCCACACCCAAACAGCTGCTGCAAGTTATATGTTCTTAGTCAGCTTGCCTCCTCAAATAATGGTGTTTAGTAATGTTTTACCTTCATACAAGATAAAACAGTATTCCAGATATTTCTGGTGGGTCAAAGGGTCATGGAGCACTCACAATGTTATGGGTTTGAATATCACTCATGACCTTTGCCATCCTCTCACACTTCCAGTAACATTAAACTCTACACAATATCTAGAAACAGAGATGTCAGCTTTACACTGGCCTTTTCATTATTTGTTAGCATGTAATTTTCAATAGTTTCTGCAAATGTGTCTCACAACTGGAACCACAAACTTATGTTCTAGTCTGGTTCATTTCCTTTGACAATTTTCAGCCCTCAAACTTCCTTGGCGAGTAGTCTAGTAGTAGAATGAATTCCTCCAAACAGGTGAAGGAGGAACTGGACTGATTTTCTTGGATGGTGCATTTTTGTGAGTTACCAGGCTTCAATACAATACTTTTCACATTTATTCTTCAACCAGGTTAATGATGCTTGTACCACAATTTGAGCCTGATTGTAGAACTAATATAGGCTGTGTGGCCAAAGACTTAAGACTTGTTGTAAAAGTTTCAGAGACTTTTTGACACCTACCTGAGTTGTTCTTTTTTGAAGATTTCTTTGATCCCCCAGATTTTGTGCTAAAGGATGCAGCTGCAACAGGAGCTCTGCTAAGAGTGCGCCAGCTCTCAGCCTGCATACACTTAAGACACACACACACACACACACACACACACACACACACACACACACACAGAGTATTACCTTAACTTTCAATCATGGCCTTACATTTAAGGGTCAATAAGTCATTTTTTTCCCTGACCCATAGTATAAAATCACCATAATACATCAGGAGTAGAGGTTGGGAGAAAAAAAAAAAAGGATTCACTCAAGTATTGCCTTTTTTTTTTTTTTAAATAACTGAATCGATTTATGATTGAAACTAGACTGAAACGAGACTCTTGTGGATTCAGTGAGCCCAAATTTATTCATGTGTGATATGTTAGCTCCCATAGTAGCCATTTCATTGTATTGAGACCATTTCTTGGGGATTTGACATTGCGGTATAAAATGACCCACTGTGACACTTAAGATAATCACAGCTTCATGAAACTTTACAAACCACTAACTAGAGAAGAATTTTTAAAAATTGCAGTAAATCCTAATATTAAAATCGCGATACTTACAGAATTGCAATACTTAAAAATCGCAATACATATCAAATTGACACAACTATCGTCACAGTATCAAATCGTAAGATAAGTATATAGTTCCAGCCCTAATCTGCAGGATGTTGAATTTTTACTGGCCACCACAAGAGGTCAATAAAGGTGATGGATTACTTAATATCCCTTTAAAAGTCACAATATAATTAGAGCATTTTGACGGTATGTTACTCTGTAGCCTACTGAAACACAGTATCAGGGTGGAGCTTAACAGTAGGAGAGCGCATGCGAAAGTGTAAACCAATAGGAAATCAGTTCAGTGGGGATTATTGGGTGGGCGGGGCAGAGGGGAGGGATTTTCAAATATCTGTAATGCTTTTAGGTTGAAAGAGTTATGCTAACCTCCTGGTAAAATGCCAAAAAAAAAAAAATGTAAGTAAAAATGATTTAACTGTAATACTTAATTTTGAAAAGTAAGATTTGGTAAATATTGTCAATTCAGTTAGATGTACGATATGATACAATGGCAAAAAGTGTTTATTTTTTCTGCTGTGATTTAAACTGTCAACACAGTCTTTTTGCCTCAGTTACATTAGTAATATTAAGTTACATCAGTAATATTACTTATGAGGGATTATGAGACTTTAAATAACACACCCACCTGCCTGCTCCCGCTCACACCATCTGGTGGCTTTACATGCAGTCTGAATACAGCTTGCAAACTAATATGTGGGTAAACTATCTTTGCTCACCATGCATAAAGCCAGGCAGGGCCTTCTGAAGTAAACTTTTGGGCAGTTAGGGATTTTAAAATCTGTGTGCCTCGTGCACGCACGGGGCCTGTCTGGCTGGTTCAAACCTGTTTGAATGAAACTGAACTGTTAGCTAGCAACACGAAAAAACTGCTACGGGCTTATGAAAATTCAAGTTGATAGGTTCAGCCATTTATGTTCCCATAAAAAACTTAAGCTAAACCGTGAACCGCAAGTAGGAACATGAATAAATTGAGATAACTCGTAGTTCATAGGCTGTTACAACATCGTCTACATTGCCAGTGAATGGCTGGTTAGCATGCTAGCTCAGAAGATGCCACGAAAAAGGATAGAAAACAAGTGGTGAATTAAGTCCAGACTGGGCTGACTCATTGTGGCAAATGTCCCCAAAACGACAGGGGGGTTCAAAAAGAAAGCCGTTCAGTCTCTTGGTGACATTTCATTACCTTGACAGAGCACAGTCGTCCTATCCTGAGCAGGGAAGACGCCATCTTTCTGTGCAATAACACCGCACCAGATGTTTCTGCATCAATAAATATCAAACCATAAAATAAGGAAGCCACATTTTCAATGATTCGTAATCGTGTGTTCTCCGCAAATTTGTTTGAAAAAAAAGAGTGCAATACAAATTAAGCCGGCAGCAATGAAAATACACCACCATTTCAATGAGATGGAATAAGTGCAGGCAGATGGCTGCATCAGCATAAAGTAATTAAACGCAGATAGTGGATATTACCTTCAGATAATTGAGGATCGAGAATGATCTGTACTGGTGGCCAGTGCTCCCAGACCAGCTCACACCAAGGGCATTGCTCAGACCAGTTTCTAACCTTTATGTAACAAAGCAACATACACAAGTGACAGAAACGCCCCCTTTCTGACACAGACCCTGACTGTATTGGATGTGTTCATACGATTTTCTCAACACATTAACATAATCTATGTTTTCTTAATCTACGGATTTTCTGGAAACAGAAATCATGACTATAGGTTATGTTTTTCCTCTTGCATGCACTTTTATATCCGCTAGCTCTCTTATTAAATATTTTGAGTATAAGTCTAATAACATGGCTTTTTTCATGGCTCATATACAATTCTCAGCTTCGTCTTTTTATCATATTGTTGATCGGAAACGTGCACAAATATCCACAAAATGACAAATTCATTTGTATTCTCTACCCAGAGGCTCATCTGCTCTCTGTGTACATTCTGTACTTTTGGGATGTGCGATGACGTGGATTACATGCGCCAAAATCGTAACTGCTACCCACGTGAGCGACGGTCGCAGTGTACACACTACAGGGCTAATGAAGTAACCATGGTTGCTGTTGGTACATGTGGAGAGTGGTTTATTTCTACCTGCGACACGAAACTCATAGCAGTTCACACCAAACAAGCGAGGTCGGTGAGGACTGATGTTGTTGACTGAACTGGTTTACAGGATAACTTTTTTCTTCCCATGCGGTTTTGGATTGTTGACATAAGCTAGCTGTGTTAGCTAGCCAGCAGAGCCTCAAACAGGGCTTCTACAGGGCTGCAAAGTCTGGGAAAGCAAGAGTAATTTCCAGGTCTTTATGAGTTTGAATATTGCATAAACATTAGGGAAAGCACGGCAATTTTTGGTTGAACTGTCGAGATATCCATATGTATGTGAGTGGAGTGATATGACAGGTCAGTCAGGTGTAGTATGATGAGGATGAGCACCATCTGAAATCTGCAAGTTAAATCAAAAGAAATTAAGATGTGAGAAATGTGAACAGTTTTGGATTATCAGATTGACACTGTAGGAACGGTGATCAAACAAATCATCTTTGCTTGTTGTTTCAGAGAAGCATTTGTGTTCGACTGCACCACAGCTGAAAATAAGCCGAAGAACACAGGGAGTGACAACAAAAGGTAAAAGTCGACTAAATAGTTTCTGCTCTTTTCCTGAGAGCCCAGGTGTCCATAAGATAAATGCTTGGGTTTTAACATTTTCATGAGGGTGACACATTGCCTTTGGAAAACTAGCAGCTCTGTTTCTGATGGTGTAACTGCAGACTGCCTCTGGTCAATGACTAGTAATAATAATAAGAAGCTTTCTATATGTAGTGTATATTCAAAAACAGCCTACACATGAAAAACAGAATAAAACAAAATTGAGTAAAAAAGAGATCACAGGGGAAACAACAACAAATAAAAAACTGAAAAACAAATTAATATATACTATACCACATAAAAGCCAGCCAATAAGAAGAGTGTCAAGCAAAGATTTAAAGGATAAAATCAATTTAACTAGCCCGAGTTTCATAACTAGTAATTGTGACATAAGTGTTGGTAGTTTGAGCACAAGATACATTTTCAGATAGACGGGTATACACAGATGACTACAATGACTGTCTACCATACCTTGAAGAATAACAGTTGTGTCTTCTTATATCTTCTTTTTAAGTGATGGTGGTGCTACAGAGGAAGCAGGAAATGACAAAATCCTGGCCTTTGCTGTGTCTCCATCTGGGAATCTGGTGGCACTGACCGATGACACCAAGCGACTGGTTCTTTTCCGCTGTCAGCCATCATGGCAGTGTATAAGTACAAGGTACCTGAAGGGGGAAAAACCAAGTTGTGTCCACCAGCTACAACATCTAATACTTCTCAAACTTGACCAGCTGCCATTACAGTTTTTTAAAGCCCGTTGCACACATGCAGTCTTTCCCTGACTTGTTCAGAACACTTACTACATGGCGTCATGCCTAAGTGAGAGCAGGGATCGATATGCAGGGACACCTGTACTGCCAGTTTCCCACCTCAAGACCAAATAACATGACAAAGAAAATGGCGGTAAGGCTTTGCTGTGAATGAAAGCAGTAAAGGGAAAAATACTGTCATGTGGAGCAAGCGAGCCAGTCACCAGACTCCACCAATGACGTATTTGAATCCACAACTTTGTGTATGGTTGCCTTGCCTCACAGGTGATTTTCATAACTGCATTTCACGGTCTTCTTTTTTTTTCACGATGACTGGAAACTGGACAGGTTCAGAAATAAGGGAGCTCCTCTTTGTCCATGCAGAGAATGAAATTAATGGGCATCTGGAACAGTTAGAGATGCTGTGTTGTATGAGAACAGGAATTCGACATGAGCATGGCGTAATGAGACAGCCAAGTCTTAAGTCCCTTGACCCATCTATTCCAGCATTGCCAAGGCATATGTGAAAAGCTACAAAAAGAAAATGTTCTTGAATGTAGGTGCATGTGTGAATAGTGAAAATCACTTGCAGTGTCTGAAAGGTGCTTGCAATAATTTACTGGAAGTATGTGAAAGTGGCTTTAGTCTTTGCAAGCAGAAAGGGAATTCCAAGTGATGTTTGCGTATATGCCAAATTAGAGGCATGTATGTAACCAGATATGTTTTACCCTTGCTAAAATGAACTGACATTTTCCTGCAGGCGTTAATTTCCCCACCTTGGTACTAGTGTTGAAGTATTTACTGACCTTATTATTTTTAGTGCCTCATATCTCAAATTAGCTAAAGTGTATCTGCCAAGGATCAATAAGATGATCAATCCAACAGTTCAACATTTACTTCATCAGATTCTGAGATTTCTGCTTGTCAAGCTTATGTCTATTCCAAACAAGGAATGTTGGGGGAATATAGTGAATTCTTGGGACAATGCATGTAATATCATAGAATTTTGAATTTTAAGTGTGTTTAAAATTTTGGTCAAGGAAATAAATATCATTTTTGTATTGGTCACAGAAATTCAACATTTTCGACAGAGTAAAGTCAGAGAATTTTATATTTTATATTCTTTTGCATTTAGTACATTCAGAAAAGCTCAGCTGTTATTCTACACTCAAAGGGAATTGTTTGGAAAATCTCCTAGAGCAAGACAAATAGAGAGTGGAGCGACTTATGTAATGGCTGTCATTATTTAAAGAAAAACATTGTACTGCACTGCCCACCATATATCCAAAGCAAAGAGTTCATAGTTGGAGTGTTTTACCTGCTAGTCATTGAGATGATGTGCAGCTATATTTATAAAGCTGTGTGTGTTTGTGCTGGTTTGCCAGGTGGGTGGTGAGGAGGTGCACCTCTCTGGTGTTCAGCCAGGCGGAAGAGGAGGTGCTGGTGGCAGACAAGTCAGGAGACGTCTACTCCTTCTCTGTGGTGGAGCCATACAAAGAGGGGGAGCTGAAGCTGGGACATCTATCCATGCTGCTGGCCATAGTAAGGAGTGCTAGGCTGCATACGCATGACAAAGCTGTCATTTTTGAATAACAGTCCCCAAAATGTATGTGTCAGATTTCATTTTAATAGATTTTAATTGGTATGTGCTTTTCATCATTACTGTAGACAAGATAACTGTATTTCCTATATACACTATATTGCCAAAAGTATTCGCTCGTCTGCCTTCACACGCATATGAACATGAGTGACATCCCATTCTTAAACCACAGGATTTAATATGATGTCGGCCCACCCTTTGCAGCTATAACAGCTTCAACTCTTGTAGGAAGGCTTTCCACAAGGTTTAGGAGTGTGTTTATGGGAATTTTTGACCATTCCTCCAGAAGTGCATTTGTGAGGTCAGACACTGATGTTGGACAAGAAGGCCTGGCTCGCAGTCTCCGCTCTAATTCATCCCAAAGGTGTTCTATCGGGTTGTGGTCAGGACTCTGTGCACGCCAGTCAAGTTCTTCCA
>OMLB01020929.1:2428-16119 GCA_900302555.1 Myripristis jacobus
CTATACAACACACACACACACACACACACACACACACACACACACACACACACACACACACACACACACACTCACACACACTTACACTTTCTCCTTGACTTGCAGTTGAATAGGAATGGGCGTCAATGAAGCACATGCAATGGTAAGGTGGCAGCCACAGGAGTATAGTGGGGGATTTTCCTGTATTGAGGAAGAAGAGCATTTTCTTCCCATTCCATAGGGATTCCTCATTGTTATTTGTATCTGGAGTGTGGTATCATGGGCTGCACTGCTGCATCCTCTTGATCAGACACTGAGCAAGTCATAATGGACTCTTTGACTCCACCTTCCAATTCTGCTGTGGAGGTTTATGACTGTCGATTCAACTCATCTATTTTCAGGATTCAGCCCTAGTGGTAACTGATGGCAACCGCTCAAATCAGATTTTTAGGACAGTCTGCATACTGGCACTGGCAGTTTTTGCATATATGTGCGTCAGATGGTGCCTACTCGCCCGCCTGAAATGTGTGGTGTGTCACCGTTTGATGGGCCAGTGATCCAGAATGAGTTCAGGTTGTGCTTTACCCGTCCTGTACAATCCGTCCAGAAAACTATCTAACCAAAATCACCCACTGACCCGTTATATGACCAAGCCTGCCAGGGTTGGTCTCTCCACTTTCCCCTTGTCCTATCTATTGCTCTTTATCTCATCTTTTCTTTTCTCATTTTCTTTGTAATGGGATATTCTGCCTTTTCACCACTAAGGGGACCTAGGTCATAGCCCCCCAGGCACCCTAATGCTCCACTGACCCAAAGTGGCCACCCTCTTGTGTTTTAGTTCAGTGCTGACCCAGAATGGCCAACATGGCCTGGTTATTTGCCAGACCCTGTGATCATGGCAAGGTTTTCTCAAGGTCCACTAACCTACAGAGACAGGCTGTATTTCTCTGTGTGTGAGCGCATTTGTGTTGCTCACATGGCATTCCTGACATTAGCCAACAAGTCATCCAGAGCAGACCTTTCAGAGCTGGTGGCCTTGTTTTTTGTGTGTATTTAATGACATTGAGTAGTCAATATACACAGCTCTTGATGCCAACTGGTAAAACAGTTTAGGTTTGTAAAGTACATCCATGTCCAGCAATGGTCACAGCCTGAGGCCAGCAGTGATCCCGTGTTTCTGAAGTAACATACAGTATTCTGACAAGGAGAGTGTGGTCAGGCCCTGGCCTTACCTCTAGGACTCGTTGGTGGTTGACAGCTTGATGAGTTGTCAGATGTGTGGCACCCTCCCGCTGTCATGCCAGCCCCATGCCCCAGCCGTGCCCCCTGTGCTCCCTCTGCTTCACCCAAAGATTACCTGAGGCCAATCTGCGTCAGGCCACAAGGGCACTGGGTGTGGTTTGGGGGTACCGGGCGACCTAATTTGTTTCAACTCGTCTGTTAGTCAGTTGGTGTGTTCAAGGGACGTGTGCGAATGGTACAGAAACGGTCCCCCAGGGTGAGTGCCGGCACAAATCTGGGATGCGGCCAGTTGCATGTAGGTCAGCAGCCTGTGTGTGTACATGTCCACAGTAGTTCCACTTGGGTGAATGTCCTGCAGTATGGTATAGCAGCCATACTAATCAGATTATAAGAATGTGTAGTAGAGTGATAGAAGTAATGATAATGTCATTGCTCCTGCCATTGCCAGGATCCAGGATTGACACCATGGGTCTTTAGACAATCTACATATGTCGTGTGCTTATGTGTGCGTGTGTGTTTTGTTCAAGGAGACAAGGGGCACACTATTTTTGGGCTTGTATTGCGCTTTGAGAGCTGCTATTACAAATTGTTTGCATTTATTTGTGTGTGAGCATACCCCCTAAGAACCCAGTAATGTCCCAGTGGTTGCTTACTCATCAATTCCCGCCATGTCAGTATATTATCTTACACTGTATTTGCAGGCTACAGTGCTTGTACATGTAAACACACTCACACACTCACACACATACACATGCCAGCCTCTATCATCATGACCTTGAGCAAAGAGACTCAGGACAGACACTTCCTTTCTCGTTTTCATTTCAATTTCCAGGAATTAATTCTGCAAGAGATTACGTGTCCATGCACATCCACACACAGGCATGGTGCTATCGATGTCCTAGTGCAGGCTTAAACTGCTTGCCAGGGATGTTTTTCTGTTTATCTTTATTCCCATCTCTCATACACTCCCTCCAATTATATGCCAGAAAATCAGGAGATTATACCAGGCAATAGAATATGTTCGTGGCTTTCCTCTGGTCAGGTTAAAAGAGCGATTCATCCAGATACCCACATTCTCGCCGTCTGCTCTCTGACCATATGTAGCCTCCACTTAACATACTATATGAATATTGACAACATTATCAACATGCATTATTGTCAACATGACATTTTCTTTTAACACGTTTGGCTGACACTCCTATCCAGAGCATCTTTGCAGTAAGCGAATAATAAAGATGTTAAAAGTTTTTAAGATTAAAAAAACTGAAGGAGCACAATTTCCAGCAACAGCATATAAAAACATGTTTCCCGTTTTCCAAAAGGGAGATATACCATGGTTTATAAAGACTGAAATGGACTGTGTTAAAACCCAGTGTGAAGAGGCAGCTCAATGACTAGTTCCTCAGTACTGAAGTATTAAAGCATTTGGTGAAGTTGTGCTATGACAGATGCTAAATGATTCCAGGCAATGTTGAAATGATATCCTGCTTAAAAAAAAGGAAAAAAAATAGCAAACCTATAATTTGAGTGTTTTCCTGAAACATTTTGACATCAAACATTGCTTTTGAGCATACTTTTCTTGTAGCAGAAATTGAGCATTTGACCTTTCACTTACAAAATGCTCGGACTAACCATTGGGCCACCATAACAGCAGCTTATTTTACCTATCTTGTGGCTTTTAAAAATCCCATTATCTACTTTTGACCTCTTTGGCTTTTAAAGCCAGTCCTTCTGGTGATATTTTCATCTGTCGATCAGTCTCTCACTTCCCCTTCCCTCTTTCTTTTTATCTTCTTGCCCTCGTCACTACTTTTTCTTGTCTTCTCTTCCCCTCTCCATCTTGTTTTGCCCTTTCTCCTTTCTTACCCTCCATCATTCTCCCATCCTTCTCTGCTTTTTGTTCTGTCTTGCCCTCTCACCTTCTTCTCTCTGTTCTTTGCCATTTCTGTTTTGTTTTCCCTCTTCTTGCACTCATTCTTTCTTCATATCCTCTTGTTTTCTCCTGTTTCCTCCCTTATTTCATTTTCCCCTGTCCCCTTTCCCTTTATAGTTTTTTCTTGCCTTCTCTAAACTGCTACTTCGTACTGTGGTCCTGTGGTCTAATATTTGCAGACCACTCTCTGGTTAATTGTGTTTGTCTATTGAGTGAGTGAGTGTGTGATTGAATGCGTGAGCACGTGAGTGAGTGAATGAGTGCGTGCGTGTGTGCGCGCATTCATGCAGATAGGAAGCAATGTCAGGACATGGCAACCTCAAAGTACACTGTGGAAGATAATACTTGTCTTCGCTTGTTCCCTTCCATTCGTCCTTTTCTCTTTCATTTCGTTTTATTTTGTGTTTCAGCTCTGCTAGCAGCCATTGTCTCCAGACTAATGGCCTTCATTATGTTGAGCTGTGTTCATAGTGGCTGCCAGAGCAGGGATTAGCCCTAGCTCTGTGTTAGCTGGAAGCAGAAGAAAGATGCTCTTAGCTTAGCACTGCTAACCCAATCAGTATGAGCAAAGAAAAATGTGATGCTTCATGCATAATTGAAAATAAGTCTGTTTTAAGTTTGGCAACCACTTGGTTTTGTGTTTTGGTTGTTTGTTTCCCCAATTCAAATTCACAGCAGGCCTAAACTGACATTACTTAATTTTTTTCCCTCCTCAGAAATGTGTTATTACTACATTAACAAGGTTTTTCAAAAAATGGGTTTTGGTATGACCACATTAGCAGTATTTTTTTCTCCCTTAAGGTGAAATTTCCTCATACTGAAGGAGATGGAGAGTCCTGCACTCACATAGCATTTTAATACTGCAGATTGATGATCATTTATGAGGCATCTTTTACCCTCTAGGTGACTACTTGTCTGTTGAGATTCTGTGAGAGAATCCTCGAAAAGCAAATTCTGCCTTTTACCCAGAATATTTTGCTTTCTAGTCTATAAAAGCTTGACATGCAATCGCTGTGGTGGTATGTGGAAGTGGGCATGCCCTAATGCCCTTTATGTGTTCCTTTCTCCCCCTCCCTACCATATGCTAATTCCCTGTCCTGGCAACGTCATTGGTCAGCTGGCCTTATTAGGATTCGTGGAGCGTCCCTGTCTGTGCGTTCATCACTATGTCGCCTTGCCAACTGCTGGGCTCTAGGAAATGGATGTCTCTTTCTCTCAGCAATGTGGGGGTAAAAACATAGTAATTCACTGCAGTGAGAACAGCTAAATCTTTCTGACTTTTAGCTCCTTGGAAGTAAAGCTGAAGTTGTGGTCTTCATCCAGATTCTCAGCCCACCCCACCCCTTTTCCTTTTTCCTTTAGGTCTATGGGTTGATCAAAACAAAATTCTTCCCAAGTGAGTTGTTCTGATACAACACTGGCTTTACAATGATCCCACGCTGTCAAAATATGCAAGGCTTGCTTCTGCTTATCTCACTTCACTTACATTTTTCTCAGGTTACAATGTGAGTGTAAACAATGATTCACTGTGCACACTAACAACTGCTTTTTCTTGCCTTGATGCTGACACCCTCACATTGTTGGGTGCCTTTTTTTTTCACTTTTAGATAATGACAGCTATGACATGTATGCTGTTAGAGGTAATTGGATGGGGCATGTAGCACTATAAAAAGGCCTTTGAGTTTGTCACCAATATGACATCTCTCCACAGCTATTAATATGGAACCTCTACCTGTAGGGCAGCCTGGATCATCATGCCATCTCAAATGATGGCATGATACTTTGTCTCTCCTGCTTTACTTTGAACTCTGTTCCCCACAAAATGGTAGTCCTCACTTCTTGCCCCCACTATGATACCCCTGTCTTTGCGATACACTCCGTTCCCGAAAATGGATTCCCAATCACCTGCCTTGCAGTGTTGTTTTCATAAAACTGTAGATCTGAATCTCCACACCCACGCCACACCCAGACTCATAGCACACTATCTAGCAGCTATAGGTTATGTGTGTGTGCAAGCATAACCTTAATTCTCCTGTACTGTGTCTGTGTCTGCGTGAGTCTACCCCCTGTCTTTCTGTGTACTCTGCCTTGTGCCAGATAATCTGCTACAGACACCACACACTATTGCAAACTTTGCAATGACTTTGTTAGAGAGAGGACGGAAGGGAGGGAGCGAACGGAGCAGTGGTCTAATATGCTACCCATTTGGATTCCATTACTGATAGGTGCCTGCCTACCTTATCTGTGTTCACATGAACTATCTGCTCCCCAGTATGAGCATGATGAAGACAAGAAGCGCACGCACGCACGCATGCATGCACGCACGCACACACCTGGTGCGATGGTCTAGTCTGTTTTGAGGAGACATGAATGGTCAAGGTTGCAATGTGTGCTCATGCATGGGGAATGAGATACCGCTTGGATATGCAGCGTTTGCACAAAGGAGATAAATTTTGAGTGTGTGTGTTTGTGAAGGTATTGCGACTTAGAGTTTGTCATCATCTCTACGCAGCGAATTTCTTTTCACATATATTGGTCATGTTTAATGCATAACACGCCGATGGATGTGTACACACACACACACACACACACAGCAAAACAAGCCCACACACACTCTTACTTGCACAGTTCACTCTCTCCACTCTTGGATGTCAGTTTTCTTACTGCCTCCTACACCCTCACTCCACCCCATCCTCCCCTTTTCTAATATCCATCCTCTCTCTCTGCCCCCCGCCCCCCCTTTTTTTCCTCCTCACCGGGGATTTGGGGAGCCAAGCTAAGTGTGTCTAATCTGTGAGCACAGCCAGCACAGCGTCAAATGTTTGGCGCAGCTCTACTTGTAACCTCCAACAATACAACACTTTAACAGCTGGCCACCCAAGCAGGGAGGAGACAAAGGAGGATGGAGAGGTGCTAAAGGTGGCGAAAGAGCCACTTCAAGAGTCTGTATTATTGCTAAAGGAATATGAAAGAGATCAAGGAAAGAAGAAGGAACACAACGCAACATGGAACACAGGCACGTGAAAAAGAAAAGAAAGAAGCAAGCAGGAAAGGGGATGTGGGCCGGAGGTGAAAATCCCAGCCCCCAACTCTTTAACTCCAGGCCCTGCGACCTTGCTTAAATGTGTTTTCTGTAGCAGTGCAATTGGGGATATCCCCCTGAGGTGCACCACGGCTGAGGGCCAGCAGGGCCCCGGCCATGAAAGGAGGAGGGGAAAAAAGCAGCGGGCAGCACTTTCTAAATTGAAGTCAATAACACAGCAGTCCATTCTATCAGAGCCAGTCCTCCCACACAGCTCGCTCACAGTCACTAAGGAGAGCTGAGGGAAGGACACTGATTGAGTTCTCTAACATACCGCTACGCATGGCACACATGTCCAATACTCTTCAGAGTGTTTGTGTGGGTGAACGCACATGAAGGAAAATAGTGGTGAAAGGCAGGAGAGACATGAACTGCAATACAGCACATGAACTTTCACTGATTTCATGGAAAAAGACAAAATAAATAAACTATCTTGTCTCGTACAATTTTTTTTTTCGTTCTCTGTCCATCTCACTCTCTCACACGCACACACAATTGACAACTGAGCGGTGGCAACAAGATTGCATAGCAACCAGTGCAATGCATGAAAATGAAAAGCTGAGCAATTCAGTGACAGCAGGAATGAAATGAATTAAACAAACATGACCAAATGCCCTGAGTCTGCCACATAGGATACCTTCCAGGGCTTTTATTCTTCATCGAGCTGTTGTTTGAAATCTTGCTAATGCAGGCATATCTGAGACACACATGCACACGCAGCCCTATTTCTCTCAAATCCCTTTTCGCATGTTAGCATTTCTACACAGCTTTGGGGGATTAAAATTCGTATGGCTGGCCTGCCCTGAGTCGTGAGTGGGAAAGGAAATTAGTGACTGGTAGAGGATAGACATCCGGCTGACATAAGTGTGCGTGTGTTTGTGTTTTATACATGTTTGCAGTGGGCTTGTGTACTTTTTATGTGAATTTGATGACGGCTATGGTTACAGGCACATCCGGGACGGCATGGAGCTAGCATGTTTTGTTTGATAGCTAGCACTTTTCGTGGCCCCCTCACTCATTTTTGCTGATCTGAATGCTGAGAACTTTGATAGGCTGCAATTTTAATAGTCACAGTAATAAGTGCTCTGTGGATCACATGCTCGTGTGTGGTCTGTCAACCAACTGTTTGATAGAAGTTTATCACAGCAGGGCTGGGCAATATGGACTGAATCAAATATCACAATATCTTTGACTGAATTCTTCAGTCTTGATACTGAGACAATGTTGTAGTGGTGACTGTTGGTGCTTTCATAAGATATTTTCACATGATAGTTTTTTGTCATTACTGTCATTAACTGTCATTAATAATATGGATCTGATGACCAAGTGGGTAGTGGCAAATAATAAAACAGCATGAATAAGTCTAGTAAGTTCAGATATCTGCATCCTTTTACTTTAATGCAGCCTCTAAATCACAAAAGACTACACTCATACTATACCCAGCCCTATACCACAAGTAGGGTCAAATATTGCACCAAGGTCATTATCTGTAGATGTGAGGATCCTAACTTACTTTGTGACTGTCAGAATCCCACACAATCTGTCACTACAGTATCTATGTATGTGTGACAATGAGTGAAATAGATAAATGTTGGAAGTATGTCTGGTTGTGTAAAGCAGAGAAATGTTTACATTTTACACAAAACTAAGGGAATAGGCCAGACCAAGTATGAAGTATGCATTTGCTCTTCAATGTTATCATTTTTGATTTTCTGTCATTGCATCCGGCTGTTATGGCTCCACATCACACAGAGGGCTTCCCTGCCTGTTTGGTTTGGCATGTTGCCCAACAATCCCATATTAGTGCTCTCCCTCTCTCTCTGTTTTCTGTACGGTGTGTGTAGGTCTTAACATTTGAAATTGACACTTACTAAAGTCATGCTACACTGAGGAGAGACACGCACAAACAGAGGCTCTGCATGTGTCTGACAAGGCCAGCTTCAACACAACATTTGTTTTTATTGTTATGTCTGCTAAGGCATTAACAGCCCAGTCTGACATTATAAAGCAAAACCTTGATTTTTTTTTTCTTTTTCTTTTTTGGACTATGTTAAGTTGATTGCGGTGAAGTACATCTTATTACTCAAAGCCTAGTTTTCTGCGTGTGTGTTTGTTCATAGTTGTCATAGCAACAAGTTGTTTCATTGATGGCATGTGTCTAGATCAGTTGCACCCTAGTTCTGTTTTTTTGTGTCTGGTGTGTTTCTTATAATACCCCTGTGCACACATGTGCTTGCACACTCGCACACACACACACATGCACACACACACACACAGGATCGGTCTGACACATTGAGTATTGAGAAAACTAATTTCCCAAGACAGATATTGATTTCCTTCATTTTCCTGCCACTCATTCTTGGCATTATATGAATGTTAATAATTTTGACTTAAAACCGATATGTTCAAAACATTTTTATACCTGTTACTCCAGGATTCATGGAATGTGTGCTTTCCTGCCTGTTATTTGCATTTCACTGTAATCACCTTCAGTTCCACCAATAAATTTAAAAGTAGTTGTAGGTATGCACATACATAAACATGTGTTGACTTTTTCACTTGAATAGCATTGGTCAATCAATTGTCAATTGTCTTTTGTTACTCCCAGAGATCAGCTATTCATTACACCTAACAACTTTGCATTACCTTTTCAAAACATTACGCAAAGCTGGTAGTTGTTTCTGTACTTACCTCAAATGACACTAATTATGACGTGAATCAAATAACATTGATGTGCCATGCTTCTGTCATAATGAAAATATGTCTACAGAGAAATTCATCTAAGCCAGCTAATATAAACAGGGCCAGTTCTTTGGGGGGGAAAAAACTGGGATATTACGTTTTAGATAAGATAGTGCCTCTGAAGGGTCAAGATGCATGAAAGTCTTTTGTAGTCTCTGAGCAAAACAACCAGTATTTGCAACCAGACGTTGAAAATATCTAGCCTTTCAAAACTGTGATGTCTTTCAGATATAATAACAAGTTAATTCTTCAAAAAGCATGTGTTTTTAATTACATCATATTATCTATTCATTTACTTTATTTCCTTCACTGGACATGTCATTAAGTACTGGTTCCGCATTAAGCACTGTGATTGCTGTGATTGATGTTAAAAGTTTTCCCCTTTTTTTGTCAAGTTTTCCCAAATTTGTTGACTTTGTTCATTCAGGCTTAGTCAGTTAAGTTGTAGCAAGACATGCATGCATATTCATTCATTCACTGTCCAAACCGCTTATCTGTAAGGGTTGCGGGGGGTGCTCGAGCCTACCCAGTGCTCATTGTGTGGAAGGCAGGGGAAACACCTTGGACAGGTCATGCATGCATATGTTCCTTAGTATTCATGTGTTGTCTGGAGATGGCTTTGCTTAACCGTGCAGATATTTTCTTCAAGGGCTGTCATTTGTTTGTCCTTGCTGCCTATCTCTGTTGTGCCATCTATTTGTGAGTGAAATGGCTCAACTGTGCATGTGTGAAGATTGATGAAACTATTGAGACACATTAACTGGCACTGTTTTGAGGAAACAACGGAGCTCTCCACTTATTCAACCAGTAAAAATTGGAGCTAGATAAGAGCATGTGGGTATAGGTCATTATTCCTCCTAAAAGGTGCCCTAGTCGGTTTTCAAAGAGTCAATTTTGGCAGTGTAAGTGTTGAGTAGTGCCACAGGATTGTTTTTAACTTGTAACTCCAATGATACTGTAGTGGGGTATCTTGCTTTTGCCTGGGGCCACATTGTTGAAATGTAATTTGTAGTGTGTGAGTGTGTGCCAGTGCCACTGATTTGAAGTGAGGGTTTTTCAGTCCTTTTTGGAGGCATAATGTTCAGTCACACACCTGTTGGTGTTAAGCACTCTGTCAGGAAGTGGCACACTGGTACATTGTGTAACCTTTGGATTTCTTGGGGACCACCATTTTGAACTCGGTGAAATGGGATGCCAGCACACTCACCATTATCAGAAAAAAACAGCAGTGGATGTTTTTTTTTTTCCTGTGCCAGTTTAAGAAACTCAATGTGCAAACATTCACCCTGGCCTAGTTTCATGTACCTATCTATTGAGAGTGTCCTCACAGCCTCCATCAGTGTCTTTGACTCTTTCATTTCCTCCTGCTCCAAAGCAAGCCTGGAGTGCCCAGTCCATTTAGCTTATATATACATATACAAAAAAGTCATTGTTATGCTTTGCCCCTAGTGCAGTCTGTATATCAAGACAGTTTTTGTGTGATTTTCCAATGTTTCCAATCTGTTGTGATTTTTTTTTCTTTTTCTGTCTCCTGGCAGCCCAGTATAATGGGGCTGAATTGTTTTGTACTGCCATCAAAAATCTCCGCTTGGGAAACTTTATAGAAGTAGCTCTTTCCAAAAAACAATCACACGGAGACCTGACATAATAATCCATAGATCTCTGTTGCAATGAGTTTTGTTGGGAACTATTTCCACCTGTGAACTGTGTCTGCATTCCCCGAGTGAGAATGAATTGGAGGCGGATAGATACAGTTTGTGTGATGTCTTTAGTAGAAAATAGTTCCCAGCAAAGCTCTTCGCATCCTCTCTGGGAAGATGGTTGCCAATCCTGCTCACCCTGGCAACTATCTCTTCTTAAAACTGCCAGCAGGGAGGAGGTACAAATCTATTGCAGCAAGCACCACTTGCCCACCCCAACAGCTTCTATCCAGGAGCCATTCTCCTCTTCAGCTATGCCATGGTAGTCTCTTGTCAACCAATTTAAATTCAGTTTCGCATGTTGCATGCCGTGCATCTTGAATCAAGGCAAATTCCATGTAGAATTATACCTAGCATTGCATTCCTAAGCCAAACTTATGAAATATCTAGTAACTGTTGCTCATGGAAATTTATTTAGTGTTTTTTGCACATGCATGTTTTATTTGTGTTCAGTGCTATATGTATGTGGACCCATGTGTAGAAACAGTTGACGGTTTTATCTCTATCTTCTTTCTTCTCACAACATCCTACAGTGTCGCACAACACCCCCAACCATGCACACACATGCGCGCACACACTCTTAACGGGTCGAGGGCTTACCCGTTACATAAGCCTTGGCAACATTACCCTATTTCCTTACAATTGTTATGTAACACATGGTGCTCTGACTCAGCGACTGTGACACCACTGGTTAATTAGTGGTCCTTGGTCTGACTCATTCTCTGACTGCTGTAACCTCTCACAGCAAAGTGCTCACTTTTCAGCTGTTTGTGACCTTCCCTCTGAGTTAATGCTGGGTTGATTATTAATTGTTATCGTTGTAAATATTAATGCGCATTGTTGGTTGGTCAGGATAAAGAGTAAGCTGCCTCAGTGACTAAACACTCACCTTTGTCAACACTGAAGTGATGAATGTGCAGTCCTCTAAAGGGTCTCCAAAACGACTGGATTCTACTTCACGTTTCAGTTCTTCTGCCCAGTTGTCATGCATGCTGTTTTGCTATTTCTTTTACATTTTTTCCTTATTACTCACAAAGAACTTATAATGAAGAAATTAGATCTGTTATTCCAAAAGTGATACCTATTTACACAAAATAACTGCTCACTTAAAATTGTGTTGAGCAGCTGGACTCACATTAAATCTGAGAGCTGTGACAAGTCTCCTCACTATGTGAGATCTGCTATAGTAATCAATACAGTCTGCTACACCACTCAATGAATATTTGATATCAAATCCATTACCAATGGGAATTCCCTTGCTAATTATTGTTTTACAATTTAAATTACCTTGAGTCTTGGTTATTTAAATTTGGGGAAGTACAAGCAGGGACAAAAATTATGCTGAGCTTGATAGAAAATGTATTCAGAGCCAGCAGAGAAGATAGCCTAAACATACCTGACATTTCACAGAGTCTTCCTCAGGGTGTGCTGGCTTTGACCTCTGGTTTTCCATGTGAGTGTCTTGTACTGGTGCTTCCTATTGGGAATGTGCTCATCCTCTTTTTTTTTTTTTTTTTTTTTCTTTTACCTCAGGACTTGCTCTATACATTGATTTTTCAAAAAGCTCCTTCCTTGCACCTTTAATAATTTCAATTTCATGATTTTTTTTTCCCACTAAACTTGATTTCTAGAAATATAGTGCTCTGCTTTTTTCTTGGGTCTCTTTTCTGTTTCTTTGTCATCCTCCATCTTTCCATCCTTCTCTTTCTGTATCTGCTGATTCTCTAGTCTGAGCATGTCCTCTCTTTGGCAGTGCTGATTAGCAGCATCTGTGTTTCCTGCAGCCTTGTGGGGCAGAGAGGGGAGGAGGAAGACTGGTGGGGGGACTGTTTTGCCTTGATCGCTCTCTCGTCATCTGTAGCCTTTTCTTGGTCTCTTCTAGCACTCTACCTCTCTTGCTCCTCCCCATTCTCTCGCTCTCTTTTTTGACTTCTCTTGCCTGCCTTTGTCCTCTCATGCCTCAAATGTTCCCCTATTTCTCTCCCTTGTCTCCTCATTATGGAGGTGTTTGGAGGCCCAGCCTTATTTTTGACATTCAAGTCAATTGTTCATTTATTTATTTATTTACTTGTTTTTCCCTCAAAAAGAAAAGATGAAGATGGAGAAAAAAGGCATACTTGGAACAAAGTAGCATAGAAAGGTATAGACAGAATCATGATGGCACACTCAAATTTCTTTGTATGGGTTTGAAACTCACCACACATATTTACACTGAAGGATTTGAAACAGGAATACAGAAGCCAGGCTGCGAAGCAATGATGGGGTAAAACTGATGGTTGATGTAATTATTTGATGGATTAGTAGTATGGTTTGGGGTCTGTGTAGAACTCCTTTTTTAGCTGTAGGTGCTAGATTTATTGGTATTTCAAATAATAACTTGTAAGTATGCAATGCTGCATTTTCTGCATCATTTAGCATTGACCATATTCTTGAAGAAAAACTTACCAGGCAATCCCAGGCAACCAGGACCTCAGTGGTGCATAATCAAATTTAACTACAAATGAGGTTAAAACCAAAAGTCTTAAAACTTGCATGGTTTCACTGAGGGAACTCTTTGGTATCCATACTCCACTGAACTGTCCAAGTATCCATGACTGTGGCCCAGATCTCCTTGGTTATTGCTAATCACCTTTGCCCAAGCTGCGGAAAATCATTATCACTAGGCCTTCACATACATCCACCTGCTCCCACCTCCACACTGAGGCTCTGCTCCAGTGTTGCATGTTCTTGAAGGTGGGCCTGCTAACCAAGCATAGATGCAGGGAGGCTGTAATCCCATTTATTTGATGCCACACTCCTCCCTGGTTGATTAGATTAACTAGCATGGGCTGATACTGGTATCATCACACTGGTGAAAACACATTGCCTCTGTAAAAAGGAAATAGAAGGCAAACCGCATTAGTGTATGAATCATCATTTGCTGTCAGCCATGAGACTGACTGACTCAGGGATGAGGTTTGTCAAAAAGAGTCATTGCTCCTAACAAGGTGTGACTTGATTGAATGACCCCACA
>OMLB01020932.1:0-25449 GCA_900302555.1 Myripristis jacobus
CTAAATATCAAAATAGTTTCAACAAACACCTTTTTACTGCATGATATTTTAGCTTTTACATTTTTAATTCATTTATTCTTATAATATATATCAATTTGTTGAAAAGCTTATTTGGCATATCAACTGACTCCACTTCCTTAGTCCCGTTAAACGTTGCACCCTCTGCAAAAACAAAAAAACAAAAAAAACGATGCGTCTAACGCTCACTTCGTATGACAATAGCGACCCCTTGTGTGAAGGCCGTGTCATTACAGCACATCCTGTACATTACTTTAGAGTCTCATGCTTCAGGTACTGTATATATGTACACATACAGTCACATGTTACTAATCATTTAATATTAGTATCGAAAATAATAACGACATTTTTCTTTTATTCTTCATTTTAAAATATTCAAATGTTAATGAGGTCACACTGCCTGCAAAGGGGCGTGGTTATTTTTGGACATGTCTGTTTCATCAGCATGTATTTGTGGTATTTTTACCCTCCCCTTCCAGCAGTCACATGAGCATTTTTGGTTCTCGTGACATCTTTTGAACAAATAACAGGGGAACAAGGCGTGCCGCGGCCGTGTGGTGTCACTGTGCCACACGGCTTTGACAGCATCCAAACTTGCATGAGTAGCAGCTCAGTGGCCTGTCCATGTCCAGTGGCCCGGCGGCTGTGCACTGCGCATCCCACTCTCTGTGCATCTCACCCCGGATTCGCAGGGGAGGGGGGCCGGCTGTGAAATCAGGGAAAGAGCGATAATTGGACGGGAGCTGACTGACTGAGAGGAGTTTTATGTCAGGCGGAAGTGCATGAACCTCGACTCCCGGAGATTGTATAGGTAAGTTTGTGTATACCTATAGGTGCTCAGTTTTTCAGCAGGGATACAGCCTGCAGCCCTCACACAGCTCATGATGCATCTGGTCTGGATCATCCTGGACCAGGTTTCAGCGTTATTTGTCAATGCGTTGTTTTATTCCTGTCGGCCGGGCGAGCCAAACGATGCGGTCACTTCCTGACAGAGAGCCCGCTGCGAAATCCTCGCCAAACATAAACAACGACATTTACTCGCAATGCAAACTATTATGACTCTTTATGTGTTGCTGCTTTTACAGCGTGAGATCTCTGCTATCTTTCGGCTATATCACGCCAGCAGCATATTAAAGCAAAAAGCCACGAGAAGCTGTGGTTTCTAATTATTTTTGAGCACGCAGTCCGCATTTCACCCTCTTTTCGTCTCGGTAGCTGCCGGTGCAAAGTTTGAATGTCACGCAGCTGGGTCTGTATGGAAACAGGAAACGAAACTATACTTGCGCAGATGTTGATACAACGAGATCACGTTTAAGAGAGACTGTTTCCACTGTAGTTTTCTTTTTTTTTTTAACAACAGCAACAAAGTGTCAGCTGGAGGATTTCGGGGCAAACTCCTCACAAATGGAAGCAGGGTCATTCACCTCTTAGGCGTGGAGAGCATGTTCCAACAGAGGTAGTGTTTTTCCAGACTGGTGCTTAGCTCAGGGAAACTGAATTACCAGGCTGTCAGACAGGTATCACTGGTGAATATATAGAAACGCCTCTGACGCACTAGAAAACTACAGATAGCTGCCAAAATGGGGAATAAAACTTGAGGCGGAGTCAGTCAGATGATCAAGCAGGTAAATATCCCTTCTTCACCAGATGATTTTAAAATGCAGCTGTTCCAGTTTGCAGGGCTTAAGCCTTGAGGAGGAGGCTCAAGTGATGAAGGTCTGAGGCAAGCACATCAGGTGAACAAAAACAGTCCTCAAATGTGATGTCTGTGCTTTGGTTTGAGATGCAAGGCAAGAAAACAGATTCGTAGCTGTGTTGTGTCAGCTGACTGCAGAGATTTCAAACTAAGGTGTGAGCAGGAGGCTTCATCAAGAAGCCTAAGGTGTGAAATTCACAGAGTGTGTGGAGTGTGTAGGCTCTGTAGTACACCTCAAGATGCACTTTTGCAAGTCAGATGACACAATCGGGGATGTAGTGAGCAGTGGGAAAAAAAGTCACATGGTCAGATGAGTCACCATCCACACTGCTGTCAGCAAGCATCATCTACATGTGTTTCGCTTGTATGTTAATTATCTGTAAGGAAGCTGTTCAGATCACAAGTTTGTAGTGTTTAGCAGATGGTTACTCTTTTTTTGTTTTCCTTGTCAAAGTCACAGAAGATGCTCTGATGTACCCTCATCTTTGTAACACTGGCCTTTACTTTAATTGGGTGCAGGTTGTTTGTTGTAGCTCTATTATATATTGTATATATATGGTATTTACCACAAGTATGCATGAATATGTTATATGTGTATTACTTTTAGCCTATTATGATGTTATCCTGGGTTGTAGTGAGAGTTTCAGGGTATTTTTCACTCATACAAGTGAAACGCTCTGGGGAATGTACTGAATATGCTACTTATCTTTTTTTTTCTTTTAAACTTGTGGTTTGAAAATAAAATTTGAAGAATAGATTGTTATCAGCAGCTTCAGTCCATAAAGAACTGATATTGTATCAGTGTCAGCTTTCTAAAGCCTCTTTCAGTTCAGCCACAATATTTCTCTTTTACCTGCATTCATATTTTTCACATTTTTGACCCAGGGCGCATGATGACCCACATCATGTGTCTTGTCATGGGTGTCTAACGTACAGAAGCAACTTCTCTTTACACTTTGCTCTGTGCATGGAGCGTGTAAGCTTGCATGCTGCAGCGTTTCCTCTCGCACTTTGCTCAAGCTCTGTGCGAGAGTCACGCACTTTTCACACACAAGTTCCTGGGGTTTATCTTGCAGAAAAGCAAGTTTCAACACTAATCTCAGTGTTGATCTCATTGTTAAAAGTGAGTTTGCTGCATTTTTTCCCGGTTGATGCCCCATCTCTTGCCATCTTGTTTTTTAGACTATTCTTACTTTTTTTAAAAAGCTGGCCTTGTCATTTCTTTCAGAGCCATCTTTCACAACACAACAAGATGCGTTCTTTGACTTCTGCTTGAAATATTTTAATTGTGTTTTCCTGACTAACATGGCTGAGACCAAAGTTTATTCTAGACTTTGGGTTTACTCATTGTCTTTGTGTGGCGCAAAAGGTTATTGTGAAAGAGCAAAAGAGTCATTCTGATGTGAGTGGGGACTTTGGGTTTGGTTTCTTCCCTTTGAGTCTTGGTTCTAGGGCAGCAATTTTGCACATTTTCATTATTTATTTATAAATATTCACACTTAATAGTTTTTTGTCTTAACAGAAAAAATGAACTAAAAAATTGACTAAAATGTGATTTTTTTTTTTCATAGTTGACAAGCAGGAACAATAGTTTTGAATGCATAGTTAACGGGACACTGGGAAATGCTGGTCGCATAACGTGCTAACAGTAAGACATGAAAACCCCTGCAGCTGCAGAGCTGAGATCTAACTCAACAAACATGACTACATGGGAAATCTCTTCTCTTCAAATATAAACACAGCTCTCTGTTATCCATACAGCACAACTTCAATTTTGGATAGGTCAAGGGTGGATAAAAAAGCCAACCCTGTATGTATAGAAGTAAGTGTGCACACACAGAAATGAGTGTTTGTCTGCTGCTGCTACCTTTGACTTGAAATAGAAAATTAAATCAAATACACTGAACAGAAGCCACACTGTAATTTATGAAACAAAAACTGGTGTGATATTCCTCTAAGACTAGGAGGTGCATTCACAAAGTGACAATATTTATTGCAAACTCACACTGGTTAATGCACCATATCGTTCAGTTCTCAAATTATGGGAAAAAAATACCTTTTAAGATGAGAGCATATTGGGCACAAAGCTTTCCTGAGTGTGGACTCCATACAGGACAAGTCACACTCTCGACCATGAAGCCCATGACATAATCCAGCCAGAAATAAGTCCTGTGCAGGACAGATAAATTTGCCTCCAAGGTTTACTGACAGAAAGCAAACTCTTTTTCCACACAAAGCTATTAGTCTAATTAAAATGACTGAGGCAATGCAATCCAATTTTCCCCTGTACTAAGCAAGCAGTGTCACTTATAGCTAGGTAATTAACAATTTTCTACAGAGTAGCAGCTAAAAAGCATGTTGGATGTTTTTTTCCACACCGCAGTAGATTGAATTCTGCAGCGATATTCCTTTGTGTTTGAAACCTCCCCCATTGATTTCTTTTTTTCACAGGTTCTCCTAACCAACCATGTCAAACGAACACACACCCCTGCTCACCCCAGGGGTTTGTGGTCTGACTGTTGGGACAGCAGCATGCGGTACGGCATCAGATGTTACCCCTGAATCAGGCCCTGGGACCGGCCCGCCGAATAAAGATCCCCGAAAACTTGACACCTTTTTCGGGGTGATGGTGCCGACCATCCTGTCCATGTTCAGCATTGTGCTGTTTCTGAGAACTGGTGAGTAATGAACGCTTGAAGATTTTCTATGTAGGGATTTCAAAAACTGTACGGTGCATCAGACTGTTACACTGAGGGCAGTGGATGTTTAAGCCATCTGCACTTAAAGGAACAGTTCACCGAAACTGCAGAAAAAACAACATATTTTCCCTCTTACCCTTAGTGGAAGTCCAACCTTGCCGATCACTTCTGTGTGATTTGGCGAGGTGTCCCGTCTGTTGTGACCTTCCCTGTCTTCTTTCACCCCGGTGTAGTGGGGCAGGAGGAGATTTCTTCTGTTGTAGTCACACCATCAAAAGTTTTACCTGTGGAAAAACCCGACAGCAGCACACACACAGATTGTATCAGTCCACCCCCAATGAGTACAAATTATGGACAGATAGAGTTTGACAATGTCCTCTGGCAGGAAATATTTCCCATCTAAACTCTTCACCCAGAGGGCTGTGGATGATGCCGGGTATCAGTGTCATTGTTTTTGGAAAGAGCTATTGCTGTAGAGTTTGTCACATGTACATTTTTGACAATTTAAGCTCTGCTAAAGAATACCCATCCACAGCAGAATGGAAACCTCACCAAATCACACAGAAATGATCTGCATGACCAAAATTTATGTGGAAAATATATCTCTTTTTTTAGGTGGATTGTTCCTTAAAAGTAGATTTGAGTACGTCTTGCTGCAGTAACTAACAATGACACAATCTTTTTTGCAGGGTTTGTCGTTGGTCACGCGGGGCTCCTGCAGGGTCTGTTGATGCTGGTTGTAGCCTACACCATAATATCTCTTACAGTGCTGTCCATCTGTGCGATTTCAACTAACGGCGCTGTACAAGGAGGTGGAGCCTATTGTATCCTTGCAAACAAACAAACAAACAAACAAAAAACTTCTGATTTTGTTTTTCTCTTGAACTCATTCAGCCACTGATATTGAAACACAGCCCTTAACAAAGTTTGATCAGACATGATAAGTCGATCACTGGGCCCTGAGTTTGGAGGAAGTATCGGTCTAATGTTCTTCTTGGCCAAAGTGTGTGCATGCGGAGTGTACGTTCTTGGTCTTGTGGAAGCCATACTGGATGTGTTTGGCTCAGATCCTGGTAAGTGTCAAAGCCGTTCAGTGATTTTTGTCGATCATGTTCCATTTCTTTAAGATATTTTTATTTGATTTGACCAACTGCTGATCTGTTTTGCTGTGTTTTAGAGTCGTCTGTATCAGAGCGGATACGTGTGCTTCCTCAGGGTTATTGGTATACCGTGTTGTATTCCTCAATCATCCTGCTGCTGTGCCTTATGGTTTGTCTGGTGGGGGCTCACATCTACTCCCGCACGGCCTTCGTCATCTTGCTGGTGGTCACCGTATCCCTGCTGTCCATTTTCATCAGCCCTCTGGCAGTCAAGCCCCACGACTTTGTCATCACCCACCAGGGACCCGGCAACCAGACGTCCCACTTCAATGTCAGCTACACAGGCTTCAGCGCCTCCACACTGAGGAACAACCTGGGCGGTGAGTGCTGGCGAGCGATGTCGGCGTCGGCAAGGACATGAAAAAACAAACAAGGTGTTAAATAAATCAAAGCTACAGCACGCCATGAATTTATGACATTTAATAAAAGTACCACCGTTGTTCCTCTTTTGTCTTTTCCCTTCAGCTGGTTACTCTCTGGACTACAGCACCAACAACCTCATGTCATTTGCCACCGTGTTTGCCGTCATGTTCACCAGCTGCACCGGAATCATGGCTGGAGCCAATATGTCAGGTTGAAGCTTGTTGTCGCAATACTCCTTTTTCACAGGAGCCATTTTGACATGAAATAGCAGGGTAAACACAGGTGTAACTAATGACATTAATTAAGTTTCTGTTCCATTCAGGTCTGTAGGCTCACTGGAAAGGCTCTGGTCCGCTTAAATGGAGCAGGACATTAATTAATGTCATTAGTAAAACCCGTGTTTATCCTATTATTTCATGTCAAAATGGCTGCAGTGGAAAAAGGTCTATACTACTTGCATAATCACATTACAATATGGAGGTTATTATTTCTTACAAGGCCTGTACTGTCTTGTCAAAGTGTATCCTGCCCTGTAGCTGAACCCTCAAAGCATGTGATCACCAGCATACTAGATAACGCCAAACTACTTCAGAATCTGTTGTGAAGAAAACGACAGACAGTATTTCTAACAGATCTCTGAGACCCCTACTGCATGTGCTAAATTAAAACATAAAAAATTGCACGCACACTCACTCACACACATTTTTTTCCATCTGTCTCTGAAGGTGAGCTGAGGAACCCGAGCGTTTCTATCCCTAAAGGCACCATCCTAGCGGTCCTCTACACCTTCACCGTCTACATCCTCCTCTTCATCATGGTCAGCTCCACATGCAGCAGGTCTGAAACAACTTGTTGGCTAAAGTTTTCTTACCTGTTTTGTATTTTTTTAAATATCAGTTAGCAACTTGTTAGTGATTTATTTATTTTTCCAAAGGGGCCTTTTGATTCAGGATTACGGGTTCTTCCAGCGAATAAACATCTGGCCGCCATTTGTCACCATCGGGATATACTGTGGCGCACTGTCAGCGGCCATGAGCTCTATGATCGGGGCGTCCCGTATCCTTCACGCTCTTGCAAAGGATCAACTCTTTGGTAAGGACTGAGTTAGTGCACAGCCAACACGGGGTTTTGGTACCAGAACCGATACCAGTTTTAGAGGAGAAAAATTCACCAATTACCAAAATGACAGCTGATATAGTGAATTTTCTGAGCTGGAATGGAAATAGACCATTTCTGTATTGATTGTGCACAAATTTTGCACCGATTTAATGGCAGAAGGCATCTTTTTTAAACAAATAACTTTATCAAAGTCATTCATTCATTTTCCACACTGCTTATCCTCACAAGGGTCGCGGGGGGGTTGCTGGAGCCTATCCCAGCGCTCATTGGGCGAAAGGCAGGAGAAACAACTTTATCAAAGAATTTTCAAAATTAATTATACACTGTCAACCAATTCTAGAAGAAATAAAGAAGAAAAAATATATATGTTAATTAAACTTGAATTAAGGAAAAGAATCACCTATTCATTTCTAAATTGCCCAATGCACCTTACTGCATTATGTTCTGTTAAAAAAAAAAATCATATTGGCACATATCAGTCAACATATACACTGATAATGATTTATCGGTGATTGGCAAATATCAGCCGATGCATCAGTCAAGGTCTGGACTGAACTTGCAGAGTCTAGAGAACATCTTTCATTGGGTAACGAGTGATTTTCTAAGAGATGTTGCTTGTGTTTATCTCTCAGGTTTGCCGTTGGCCCCCGCTGCCGTCAAATCACGCTCTGGTAACCCATGGGTGGCAGTGGTGTACACGTGGGGTTTGACACAGGTGAGGACACCTGCTGAGATCTGCAGCCATGTCCAGACTTATGTTATATATGTATGTGCAGAGCGGTGAGCGCTGTCATGAGCTGTGTTTTTTGGGTTTGTTTGTGTTGCAGTGTGTCGTATTCGCAGGCCAGCTCAATGCCATAGCTGGTTTGGTTACTGTTTTCTACTTGCTTGCCTATGCTGCCGTTGACCTGGCCTGTCTGGCTCTTGAGTGGGCATCCGCACCAAACTTCAGGTAATCCGATGTTAACCACAACTCCAGCTAGTCTTACTGCTGCTTTAACTCGATGCCTGTTGTGCACATCAGTTTCTGTTGCTGTGGACTCTCACCATCTCTCTCTCTCTCGCTGTGTTTTTCCCAGACCTACCTTTCAGGTTTTCTCGTGGCACACCTGTCTGCTGGGGATTGTGAGCTGTTTGGTGATGATGTTTGTCATTAACCCCGTGTACTCATCAGCCAGCATCATCCTCCTGTTGCTGCTGCTGCTTATCCTCCACTACAGAGCGCCCACCAGCAGCTGGGGTTACATCAGCCAGGCGCTCATTTTCCATCAGGTATGCATTAGAAAAGACAGGCCACTCACTCACACAGTTACACAGTCAGACTTGCGTGTTGGTTTGTTGACATCCTCTCTTCGCTGTGGTTCAGGTGCGTAAATATCTGCTGATGCTCGATGTGAGGAAAGACCACGTGAAGTTCTGGAGGCCGCAGGTTTTGTTAATGGTGGCCAACCCTCGCTCCTCCTGTCAGCTCATCCTCTTCGTCAACCAGCTGAAGAAGGGAGGGCTCTACGTGCTGGGCCATGTGCAGCTGGGGGATCTGGGTAATGTTCATATGGTGGTCTGCTCTGGCCAACAGTATTAAATTATTCTTACCTCAGAGCCATTTTTCATTATGACTGTGCCTCCCACTGAAGCTCAGTTTCCCACTGCAGGCAGTTATCTCAGTTAATAACGCTGCTTTTTCTGAGTACTGTTTTTGTTTGTATGTGTGTTTGTTTTCTCTTGTGTTTTTTTTAAATACCCAGCTGAAATACCTAGTGGAGTGGATAAGCTGAGAGACAAAGTTTAATCATGACCACTTTTGCATTCTAATGCAAATCAGTGTAATTGCAATAAAAAAAAATCATTTGAAGGCAGCACATAAAGCATGCAAATAGTGTATATAATGATAGCAGCAGCATGTTCTGTGAACACACTGCTACTTTGTGGCTCAGTCATTTCACATGTTTTGATCCAGCCAATTTTTTGACTGGGAAATTATGATTTCATAGCAAGTCATCGGTTTACTTGCCAAACTGAGCTCCTTGTGTGTCACCTGATGACACGTCTTCCTTAATTTTTCATTCACTGTTTGGCCTTGCCATTGCCTGGCAGGTTTTCAGAGATGTGTTGATATAACATGTGACCATGACATCATGTGGTAATAACATTCAGTCTGCCAGTAAATGAACAGGAAGTGCCTTATAGGAAAAACTGCAGAAGGAGGCTTATCTGCGATCTAAAATGGTGGTCTCAGCCGCCCTACCAGCTCTGACTGGGCCACCAAGTCCATCACCTCCACAATAAAAGTCTACAGCTGTAGGCTTTCATTTCCCATCTGCTGCTTTGCTCTATCACATTCTGTCCCTGCATTATTAATCGAGTTGCTGCTGCACTTTTGCCAGTGCCTTTGCAGCATTATACTTATCTGTGAATTATGCAAAATACCTGGCTCCTTGTTCATTTTGGCACAAAATACAGACCCGCATACTGTATCAACTGTAGGGAAATTAATTTTTTTTCTTTTTTTTTGCAGAATAATATATCTTCTCTTTTCTGTGTTTTAGACACTTTGCCATCAGATCCAGTCCAGCAGCAGTATAACTTCTGGTTGAGCCTTGTGGATAAGCTGGGGGTGAAGGCGTTTGTGGACCTGACCCTGTCTCCCTCTGTCAGACAGGGAACACAACATCTGCTGCGGATCACAGGCCTCGGTGAGCACCTCTTCTGCTCCTGTTTCATGCCCAACCGCCTCCTCATATATGCTACACCTTCACGGCATGGTCGAAAAATCATATTGCAACTATGACAGACAGATATTGTAATTGCTAATTTTGCGATTTTTGTGGGAGTGATCATTTTTGGATAAAAAATTTCATTATAACTGGAAAAAAATGTTGTGATTTTTGCTGGGGTCTGCACCAAACCATCATGTTTTTTACATCTGAAGAGTGTGACTTGTATGCCAGGGCATCTCTGTAGCTCTGTAACTTCATTTATAAGGGATTACTGTCACATTTAACCTTTAACCTTTAACCTTTGTCCATTTTGCGAGTTTGATGCACGTTCTATTAATTATGCAGCTCTAGTGCAGACAAATAATTACAGCTAAATTCACTGCAGCTGATGATGTTATTTCTCTGTATTTGAACACTGTCATGTAGGGCTATAACAAGTCATTCATTGCTTCGATTAATTGATTTTTAAATTCTGCCAATTCAGCTGCAGTGATCTGCTAAAAGAAATACACAGAATGATATTTTTTTCTGAGTTTTTTTTATGAGCCCTGAATCAATATGAAATTCTTTGAGCTGAGGTATTTGTGAATCTTAAAAAAAAAGCCCAAATGCTGTGGTGCACTGCAACTATATTGAGAAAATAATGTTCAAGTAATTCTTTTGTCTTATTTTTTATATATATATTTTCATAGTGCTGAATTTAATTGCTGAGTCGTATCACAGTTTACAAACTCAAATCAAACTTACTCATTCCAAAAGAGAAATTGTTCTTTAATCAAAGTGCCACTTAGTGATTTGTGAATTGAACTTGATTGCGGAGAAGCAATTAAATTCACACACCCCTGCTGCTGTGTGCTCATTTTTTTTCTGTTTGTCTTTTCAAGGTGGGATGAAGCCTAACATGCTCATTTTGGGTTTCTACGACAACTGCACCCCGGAGGACTTCTTCCTGCAAGACTCCGCGTTCTGTGACTCATCGATGGGCAAGGGCAGTGACGGGGAATATAACTTTGGCGTTGATTTGCCTTCGTTGCAGGCCCATTTCCCTCCAGTCCGCCACGTGGAGAGCCCACGCTGGCTGTCGCCGGAGGAGTATATGGGAATCATCTCGGATGCCATCAAGATGAACAAGAACGTCTGCCTCGGCCGCTACTTCTTCCAGCTGGAGGGGGAGGACAAGGACAGCAAGGTGGACGGGTCAGAGCGGACCATCGACGTGTGGCCGCTCAACCTGCTGCAGCCGGGCAGCCGAGACTGTGTGGACGTGTGCAGCCTCTTCCTCCTCCAGATGGCGTGTGTGCTGAACATGTCCAACAGATGGCGCCATGCGAGAATGAGAATCTTCCTGAATGTAGAGACTGAGTCCAGTGACCAGGGCTGGGTGGTGAATGAGGAGACGTTTCGGGAGTTGCTGAGGAAGCTGAGGATCAGGGCGTCAATAAAGATCGTGCCGTGGGACTCAGTGGCGCAGCACCGCGCTCAGCCGGAGGAAGGCGGCCCGACAGGACCGACACAAGCTCTGTCTGAGGAGCTGCTGTCTGCAGTGAACTCGCTGCTGATGGAGCACAGCTCCCAGGCAGCTGTTCGCTTTCTGTACTTGCCCCGCCCGCCTGCTCAGTCCAGCCAGGCGCAGCAGTACTTAGCTAATTTGGAAGCAGTGACCAATAGTTTAGGCCCAACGCTTCTGATTCATGGGGTCACCCCAGTCACATGCACGGATCTCTGAGCTTCAGCAGTTTTTCATATATATGATGTCTTTTTTTTTTTAATGTTAAGGGATTTGATATTATACATGCAAAAACATCTTATCTGGCTGCTTACTTAGGCATAAGCATAATTACTGGTTAAAAGGAGAATTAAAACATAAGTACTGAAAAGTGGATGCTAAGAATACAGTAGCACTGTTACTCAACACTATATCACTTACTGTAATACAACTTTGTACTCACACATCTCACTTAAGCTTCAGGAAAAAAAAAACGTACATTTTGAGGATCTCTAAAATTCCTTTGTTTTGTATTTAAATAGGATATTTTCCTATTTTCATATAGTTAAGCTCAATGGATGGTATTTCCAAGGGAGTACTACTAGTGTCTGTGGGTGAGATCCATGTTGGTAAAACCTGCTGTCTGCATTCGTTTTATGTCTGTCTTCACATAAGACAGTGTTTAATTAATTATTTTGAACAAAAAATGTATTTGTTTTGTCATATGAGTTGTCTAGGACATTAATTATAGCAACATGTACATATGGATGTAGATGTGGAGGGATTCATTTTTCAAGCTGCTTATCCTAATTAGGGTTGCGGGGAGCTGGAGCCTATCCCAGCGCTCATTTGTCGGAGGGATGATTAATTTGTCAATTGTTTTGTAATAATATAAAAACATATCCCCTGTGTCAATTTATGAATGGTGCTGTGTTGATGCTAATTTTAACTCAGTATTTTTTTGTCTGCTTGTTTTTTCCTATTTTCTGACGTCTCTGTTGGTTGCCTGGAGCAGCTTTCTCCAAAGATGTTATTATTGAGCTGACGTGTTTCTGTTTTTGTTTTTTTGTTTTTTTAATGTTTTCCTTATATTAATGCAAAGGCATACTGTCTTGCTGCAGAATGTGCACCCCCTCCCCCCATTTGCAGAACACCACAGAACACCACAAAGGGACCCGTTTCTGCTCAAATGCTTTGTTTATATGAACTTGTTGCTCCAAAAATATGGATTTATGCGCTTCAAGTGATAACTGTTTTTTGAACTATGTGTGATGATTTAGCCAGTTGTCGTCTTATTTAGTGTGTCAGTCTACTGGCACTTCAGGGCACTCTGCAGTCAGTCAAAAAAAAGCCAGTTACATGAATGATGGGCTCAGAATTTTACGAAATCGATCTTAATAATCTAATGGCTTACTCACTTATTTAGTTCAAGATGCTTATGACTGCATGGCTGCTGGTGTGAATCCCTGGACTCACAGGGATGATCTGGGTGGAGAGAAATCAATACGAGTGACCTAGAAGAAGGTGTGTGTATACATGACAAATATCTCTTGGTTTTTGTGACCTGTTTTTTTGTTTTTTTGTTTTTTTTTTTAAACCTTGACAGTAAGCTACCTAAAGTTACCAATAAGACAGGCTTCTTAAAATCCTGATTCTTCCATCATTATATTTATTACTGTAGGTCACTGTTAAAAAGCTGTTCATTCATATGACATAGGAGTCATAACTTACCAAATGCACTGTATATTATCATCTCTGTAACTGTAACATGATAAATTCTTCACACAAAACTTATTTATTAAAAAGGTTGGTTAAATACAATAACACATAAAAGTTGTTTATTTCTGTCAGTTTATGCCAGCTGAAATTAGGTGTTACAGCTACACTATAAAAGTCAGCTGATGCTATAGTAAGCATGATGGTGGCTTGCTTCTAAATTAAACTAGCAAGATCCTTGGACCTTATTAAAAAACCTCAACAAATTGGCTCAAGATATGTGTTTCTTAATGGGTTACAGTGCATTCCTTAACTGTGCGTGATACCAAAAAAGTAAAATATTACAATAGTATTTACATGATTAGTGTATCTTTACATACATTAAGGTACATACAGTAAGGATAGAAACTTTGCAGATCTGTGATCTCTGACAGTTCATGTCCATCCCCTTACCACCAGTAACCTATAAGCTCAGGTCTTAGTTTACACCAGCCTCTGTGATGATGTCCCTTACAGCTTAGTCATCCTTTCCTTTCAGCTTTTCAGTCTTCAGGGGCTTCTTGGACAATTTTGCAAAATCTTCCATCTTTCTGATACAGAATGATGACAATCGAAACCAGTCTGGCAGCAGTGTTGTGAGAGCAACGCTCTGAAGGACAAGGGGAGAGAGAAAGAGAAAAATTAAAATATGATGACTTTTGACAGTTTGTAAGACATAACAGTTTCCCATCCCTCTGACCTGAAGTGCATGAGAGAGACAGCCGCTGGTGTAGCTGGAGTGACCCACTGTATTTAAGGCCTCGCGGGCAAAGTCCGGAGCGCTCTTCATAAAGCGATTCATTGTTGAATGTTGGATTTGGTAGGTCATGTTGGTGGACACGATGAGGGGGGACACACACTGCAGAAAAATTAAGAATGAGTGATATTAATAGACACAGGACCTCATACTTTCCACTTGGGTTTTGTTTGCAAGACTTTTGTACATTTATGATTTTTAAAGATTCTTGAGGAATTTTAGAAACATGAAACATATCATTTTCCAACTCGACTTTTCCAGCATACAAGGTCCACACAACCGATGAGATTTGGAAAGTTCTGCTTTGAGCACTGACGTAGGGGCTTAGGTGAGCGTAAGGGCTAGTCAGCCAAGGAATGGATCAAAGGAAAAAATTTAAATGGGATGAAATTATCTCATACATGAAAACTGGGAATCTCTTAACTCAGGTAAGAATGGAAATGAGCAGAAATAATTGAAAATAAGGAAATGTGATGTATTACAATTGAAAGGTGATGTATGCAGGAAAATACAAACGTCAGTATTAGAACTGAAGAGGACAAGATTGTTCAGTGGGGTAAAGCTGGAAAGGAGGCAAATGAGGAAGACTTCATCAAGTAAACTTGAATTGTTTGACACGGAGGAGATCAGAGAATCTCAGTAAATTTTTGGGGAAAAAGATAAAACATGCAAAACATTTTTTTGCAGCAAACCCTTTGTTAATTCACTCTAACGAGAAATGCAGTTGTCTCAGAGTGTCAAAGTAGGATCTTGAAAACTACCTTGTAAAGAACCCTGGATACAGACAGGCACTGGGATTTTGTTCTTCCCCCAGTGGTCCCATCAATCCAAAAGCCAGAGCACCAAATTGATGTCAGCCGGCTAAAGCGGTACGAGTTGGGAAATGGGGTAAGACGTGCGAGAGCATATTTGGCCCCAGAGCCTAATCGGGTCCCGTGCTGACTGTACAAAAGTGCTTCAGATGTCCCACGATTTGTTTTATGAGGGCTTACAAATGTGGCCTGGGAGAAAAAAAAAACACCCTTTGATAATGGTGCAAGGCAGGAGGAATTGTGATTCCAAGAGAAAGACTCAGCAGATATACAGAATTAAGTTGAGTCCATCTGCCTCCTTTAATAAACAACAAAAGGTCAGGAGTGTCACGTGTAAGTGATGTGTATGCAAAAACCACTTTCCACACAAAGTTTAATATGTATATAACAGAATATGTGCACTACTGCATATTATATGCAACCTGCATGCACATTTTGAGAGAAATTCAGGTGAGGGACACAGCCGAGCTGAATGGTAAAGCGAAGCTCATGTACAAACCAATGCAAGGGCTTTCATATAGGAATAGACCTGCTCTTACTTGGACTAATTTGAATGTCCATTTTTGGCATTATATTTGAAGTTAGAAATGCATGAAGTGCTTCAAAAGCCACACTAGTGAGCACAGTTTTGAGTTTACCTTGCTGGATTCATGAGATCATGATCACACGAGAATCCTGTCAGACTTCAAGTGATGCACTTTTGGCCAAACCACGGTGGTTTGGACCAATCAGCATCCTACTGGCAGCCACGGGTGTGGGTTATGTGTGACAACAGTGAAAAGCAACAACAATGGCAGCTCTTAAAGAGGTTAGTGGGGTAGATGCTGCTATAGCGTCAGTTATATCAGAGCTGCAGAGAATTTCTCCACTGAATATTCACTGAATTCACAGGCTACACCGACCCTCTTGCTCGCTGCTGGTTCTGTAACAAACCATCTGGCCTGTCAGGTTAATAGGGAACCATGAGAATGATGAGAACCATGTATATATTTATATTTTTTTGTCAGTTGAGTCTAAAGGGTCCTCACTTCAACTGACCCTCAGAAAATTGTGATAGTGCACCTTTAAAGATGACAAAGTTATGTGTGAAATATCTGAGGGAGGCCTTAAGTAGAGACAAGTAGCTTTAGGTTCTTCACTCACTAATTAGTCAGCATGGCTTAGCCTTTTGGGTGCTGCTTACACAGCGGTCTCAACTGTAGTTTACATGCTCTCATCTGCAGGAGGCAAGGAGCCGATCCCACAATTAGAATCAGAGTCAGAAACTCCTGTAATTTGGAGTACAGGAGCACAGAGCGCAGTGAACTGTGGAGAGTCAGAAACTGGTAGAAAGTGGTAAGGATGCCAGAACTTAGTGTTGAGCCATTTTGAGATCTTGAGCACCAAATTATGATCCACACTGCAAGGAGCCTACAAACCCCGGTGACACAAATATGAAAGTTAACTGATCAGCCAAGACTGTAGGCCACGAGGGAAATAATTACATCATGTCTCATAAACTGCAAAATTCAAATTCACTAGTTGTAGGATTTGGGTTTATGAGTGGCTGCATGAGATGAAGTGGGACAACGAGGGGATGACCTTTGTCAAATCGCCTGTTCCTCTGGACCTCTGCGATTGTTATCTATTAATGGCATTATAGATAGTCACAGTTAAGGTTTGGATGTTTCTAGAGTTACTATTATAGCACGATGTATGTCTTTTAACTGTTATGTTTATGGTTAACATTCTAGATGTGAATGGATCCTCTCAGTCAGCACAACACACAGCACTGTACCTGAACAGTAATTCCTCTTGACTTGTACTCGGCATGCAGACCCTGAGAGAAATATGTGACGAAACTCTGAAACAAAAGTGAAAGGGAATGTCATTAGCAGCCACACTGAAGTGAGTGTCATGAGGTTGTGTGTGGAAGTATTGTATGGGATGAGTTCAGAGTGTGCTTTACTGTATATGCTGTACAACAGAGAGTTGGGATGAGCCAGTACCTTGGTGGCAGAATAAAGAGTCAGCAAAGGCTGTGGCCGGACACCCACCCCAGAGGCTATATTTATGATCAGCCCAGTCCCCCTAGGAACAAGAGGGGAGAAACCATCAACAACCACGCAATCGTCCAAAGTGATCCGCCAAAATTTTGTCTCATATTCACAGTTTAAAGCATAGGTTTGGTATTTTTTCTTAGCTGTCAACACAGTCCAACAGTGCACTTGTTTTCAGCCTCGCAATCCATTATAAGTCCATTTTGAAAGTCACAGCGCAGTCAAATACATCTTGATATTGTCCACCTCGAAAATGGTTGGAAACGGTGCTTTCTGACCACATGTATTTATTATTTATGATATCTCACTGCCTTGTATACATTCACACTGTTCCAAACTGTTAGCTGATATTGTGTTCACATGCCAATCATGGGATACACAGACGCTCAGAAGAAGAAGAAACTCTCAAATTTCCTCCATGGGGGTAACCAAAGAAAAAAAGCATCCATTTATTTTGAGTTGACACCGAGATGTTGATGCAGGTTGGAAGGTCTGAGGTCAAAGCTCGTGTAAACACAGCAATTTAGCAACAGACCACTGTACAATGTAATGTATTATTCTAAATTATAAGTTAAATTCTAAAGCCCCGTTTGCATCCAATTTGTGGACAAAGAAAGTGAGGTTGAGCCATGTGCGGCTGTAAATGACATATATCAACATTTTGTTGTGGCCTGGGCTGGAAAACACCAACCCTATCCTTTATCATGATGGCTAAATCACTACCTTTCAACCATGTCAGGGAGAATCAGTCTGGTCATCTGAGGACAGATAATATCATCGTCACTGTCACTACCATCATCATCATTGCATTTTTTCATGCAGTAATTATGAAAGAACATAAAGTGATACATTGCAAGGAGAAAGATATCATATCACACAACCATATATAATGTCATGTATATTCACACAAGCACACAGACAACTACCTTACCTGGGCGACAGAGAGCATGTTGCAGTTGATAACGTGGGTGATTTTCTAGAGTCAGAACAAGAGAAAAAGTGAAAATAAAACTCAACATCCAAGCTGGAAGAGCGAATGCCATCTCTGAATCAGTAAGGACATGCAGTCAGTGTGGTGTTTTATCTAATTCATCTCATCTGTGGCACTCAAATGCTTTGCCATAAAGCAAATACCACTGACAATGCAATACTTGTGGACAGCTAATAATGAAGGTGCACTGAGTCCTACCTCTTCAGAATTTGGTACCTCCAGGAAATAATCAAAATTTTCAGAATAGGCCATTCCGACATTGTTGACTGTGAGTGGATTACAAAAAAGTCAAATAAGAACCGGTCAGCTTTCTCAAGTCAGGCTTTTAATGATAAATCTATTCACTTCCCCCACCCTCTTACCCATCCATATTTCACTTTTCCTCTTTTTACCTCTGCTGCATGATTGATTGCCCCATTATATACCTAGGACTCCGATTTCCAGGCCCTTTAGTCCTTCAGCTATAGCAGGATAGATGCTGTGGCCGTGTGTGAAGTCTGTCTGGATGGTGCGGACTTTCCTTCCATATTTAGTCTCTGAGGGACACAAAACATATCACTTATTGTGTTTGTTGCAGAGCGGCACATGGAAGGTAAGGCGTGTTTTCAAGAGTAAACAATAACACTGCACCTCAAGCATTCTCATTTTACTCACCAATCTCCTTGGCAGCCATTTCAAGTTTATCGTTGGATCTGCTTATCAGAACAACATCGAGGCCTCTTTGGGCCAGCTGGAAAGAGCCATGCAGAGAGACAGGTTTGGTCACCATCTGGATCACGCATTGTCAAACACATGCAAATGTACTCCATAGACAAATGTCGACTAACTCTGGTGCTTTGACACGTTTGAATATTTTTGAAAAAGTCAAGACCATAAATCCATATTGATGAGGTGAGTAGTTTGTCTTTGTGAAAGTGATTTGTTGTTGTAAGAAGAGAGAGATTAGAGACTGACCTCATGGGCATAGGCCTTGCCGATCCCTGATGTGGCACCTGTGACGACTGCACACAGGACATAGGGCAGGAATGTTACAGCTATGACTTCACATTGAATATAACATTACACATTAAGCTGCTCTGACGTTACGTCCTGTCATGGCTGCAAATGGTTATCTAGTCTTTAGACAAGCTTGCAATAGGCCAAATGAATCTCTGTGGTCCAGACAACGTACTACTGATGAAAAGCTGCCATGTGATCAAAATTTGACTTTACCGGAACTGAATTTTATGGAAGCACTAATTTAAAAAACTCTGAGTTTTTTAAATTAAATATATTTTAAATAATTATTTCATTAATTCAGAAAAATAACGCAGATAATTACAAAATTATACTTAATAAAACATGACATAATACATAAGGGGATTTGGCTGACATAAAAATAATTTTAAAAAATGAGCTCTGAGATTAATCCCATAATTCGGAGAAAAATGTCAGAATTCTGAAAAATAAAGTCAAGATTTCCGACTTTATTTTGAAAAATCCAAAATCTGATGTTAATCTCAAAATTCTCATTTATTCTCAGAATTCTGACTATTATGATAATAGATAATTATTTTGTGGGGTGCTCTTCTGTTTTTCTGAGTTAATGAGATAATTTATGATTTAATCATTCATTAATTCAGAAAAAGTGTTTTTTCCTCATGAAAACATTTCTCAGAATACTGAGATAATTATTTAATTAATTCATTAAAACAAGGCAGATTTTTTTCTCAGGTGAATGCATTATGCTTCCAAACAACTTTCATCAGATTTCAGCTACAACATTGTCCTCACCCTCCTAGTTTGCAGGGGGTTTAAAGGTAAATGTTGATTTTCCTTCTCAAAATGAAGCAAATGAGATGAACAGGTTATAATTCCATGTGTGAAGTGAACCGCTGAAAAGCGTGTCTTCGTTAGTGTAACCTGTTGGACTCTGAGTACAGTTTTCTCAGTTGTTTATACATTAACACTGCAACCTGAGACACAGTGACCAAAACATGACACTCATGTTCCAAACCCTTAAAACAATTATGCAAAACAAATAAATACATAAATGAATACTATAAAAACATACAAACACATTTTCTGCTTGCCACTCACACTCCACTTCTAAATCACATTCTGCAAAATGTCACATTCAGTTCTGTACATCTGGCACAGAGCCAGTCAACATATTAAACTGACATTATCTACTGACCACAATGGCTGTTCACAGCTTCACAGCACTAATTATTCTTTTGTTCAATTATAATGAGAGCAGAGGGCCAAAGGTGAGCTCTGCTGTTTTGTTTAAATGAGTGAATGGCAACTGGAAAAAACTAGAAAAACAAAGAGTTAAAGGGACAGTAAGAGTGTGGGTAAGAGGATGAGGAGAAAGAGGAAGAGTATGAGCAACCTGAGCTGGATGCCACATGGCAGGCTGCACCTCCCCTGCTGCTGGACCAGGTACAAAGCAGCCTGTGGATGAGACCGGGGCCACACAGACATCCAGGACAGGCTGCAGCTTATTTATATTTTACAAAAGACACTGGTTCCTGCCTGTCTCCTGTCTTTTACTCCACTGCATGCTCTCTATGTGTTGTGTATCTAATACCTTGGATACACTGTTTTGTTTCTGTGTTTGCATGTTTTTGTATATAATCTTTCACAACAAGCTACTGTATCTATGTGAGTATTATTTGTAACATGACAAGCACTGTACTGTAAGCCCATTGGTAAGTGAAGATATTCATGGTAGTGTTGTTTTTCAGTCAGTGTATGAGCATGCAATTGCAATTTGGAATTCAATTTGAAGAGGATATAATTGTTTTGTGTGCTTTTTTTGTTTGTTTGTTTTGTTTTGTTTTGTTTTAAAAATGAAGTATTCTTTCAGGAAAAGTTTGTAAAAAAAAAAATGCATATGCTAAACAAGAGTGGATCTGTGTCCACTCAAGTCTTCCTTTTGCATACAAAAGAATCTTTTGCATTGTATAAGGCGGAAATGTCCCATTAAGAAAGAATGTGGACGGCTTATCAGAGCCGTTATCAAACAGGCTTCACAGAGAGGAAGCATGATGTTACTCTTGGAAATTTTGTTGCCGGAGGAAAGAAATGGCTTTCCCACACTCAGCTGTTTGGACTAACTTGCAGACCTTCCCCTCACTTAAGCCCCAAGTCTTACTGAGAACTTCATCAATAATGTTGCTAAATTGCAAGACTTGTTTTGGCTTTACACCCCACTACATATTGCACATGTTAGGTCACTAAGGGCTACCAAATCTGCAATGTCACTAGTTATTTTATAGTTATATTTTCAGAACTATCGTAATTTTAACAATTATCTCTTAGGCACCAATCACTTAGAAAAACTGACATGCTTTACCTATTGATGATTTTTTTTGTTCCAAAAACATGCTTCACTAATAGGGAAAATATGTTATTTATTACTTTACCTGCCCATTGTCCGTAAATCTTTAAATCCATGTGCCAAACCTCTGATAGCACAAATGCTCTGAATCCATACCAACATCTCCATGCCAGTTTCAACAGGTGGAAAAAAACAGTAAACCCCCCGACAATGGCCAGGCCTCCAGAGAAAGACATGTTGTCTGAGGTAATGCTCCTGATTCTGCAGTGTTCCCTTGTAGTGCAAATAACACAGGTTCAAAAATACTTCTTATTTTATGTTGGTGGAAAGTGGGAACTGTTTATGTAAAAGATCAAACGTCCCTCCCATATTGCTCCACCTCCAAGTTCCACCGCTGCTCATTGTTTTCCTCCTCCATGAGGGCGAGCAGGGCCGGCACAAACCGCCCATTAACCCACACGGGGCCACCTGAGCCCTATCAACTTCCTGCAGACCGAGTGAAGAAGCCGTTTTGGTGGCTCTATTTCTGAGAAAATGCCAAAACATTCTTTGTTTCTCAGTCATATTTTTGCAGCATCAGCCACCTGTCAACTGTCTCTGTGTGTGGTTAACTGACTGATCTCTGACACCTTGACATTCTTCAGGATCATCGTAAGACTAATGATGAGGTTGTATTCTATTATGGTTAAAATTACAGAGAGGAAAAACAGGTTCACTTCAGCATGAACCTACTCACTCTCTGAACCCTGACACTGAGGAAAGCCTGAGTGCTGAAGTGTTTGTGAATGAACATGCTTTTTTTCCCTCCTTGCGTTTTGGGTGCAGACCAGCTCACCTCTTTAAATCCAGAGTGCTGCGGGATGTGAAATCCCTGTTTTAAACCTTTATGACCCCGAGGTGAGATTCTTGTTACTTAAAATCTGAAACATGCATCAGTGTTGTATATGTGCGGCGAAATGGGCTCTTCAATAAAACACACTGAAAAAATAAAGTAGTCTGAAAATCTTTTTAATAACAGCGGGGAAAGCTACATATCCCACAGGGACGCCTAAGTAAAAGCTGCACTGTTTTGCTGGCCTGTGAAATTTATTTCCATTTTTGGCAGGGTGGGTCTGAGGTGGAACGGGCTCCTTTAGTATTCTTGCATGCACATTGTATAAATACAAGCATTTGAACAAGCAGTAATTTCTAGTTAAACTCACAAATTTGCTCCTGAAGGTAGTTCTTAACTTGTCTTTGATTATAATTTGTATACAACATATTCATCTATGTGAAAAAAAATAACATCCAAAGCTAAAAACAGGATCATTTTATTCTTTAAAATAACATACCATAAAACAACATGCTGCCGGGTCTTGCACGGAGTCAAAATTGCACATTCAGTAGAATATAGTTATTGCATGAGAAATGCTTTCTTCTAATCTTAAGGCTGAAACAAAGCTGTGGATAATCATGAATGAGCAACAGAGATATAAAACTATAATGTCGCACCGTGATTGTGACAGCAGTGCTGGGAGCAGATAAGTTTTTGTTGTGGTACAGTCTGTCTGATTCTCATGTGAGCAGAGATAGGCCAGCCCATTCATGTGAAAAACAATGACACGTTTGTACGCCAATAAGCTGAAAATGTTGGTGATTAAGTGTTATGGATGATAGTATTTGCGAATGTCCAGGCATTCCCATTGTACATACAGCACCATGTACCTTCTTGTGTTTGAAGTGACGAGGGGCAGCTGTTTATCTGAACGCTTCTCTGCATTTTTCTGATAAACCAAGTCGTCTTTGTGAGTTGTTGTTTTTTTTTTTTGCTTGCTTGTTTGTTTTCTCATGATCACGTTTCAATGCTGGTATGAACTAGATTAGCAGATGAACATGTACAAAAGCTGCACTCACACATTCTGCAGAAATGTTCTGTCCCGCCACATGCTGCCATTTAACTTTAACGTGAGACAAGGCTTGGGAGCTAGATCAGAGCTGTGGTATGCCTTCATTTTCCTATCCTTGAACACTGTACGTAATAAAATGAAATGAGCGTAGAGGATTTTTTTTCCCCTGCAATTGATTTCCTCAGCTGCTGCACAGGGAACAAACCAAATCACTGAAAGCAAACGTGGAGCAGGACGCTGGGGGTGTTGTACGGATCATGTGCGTCACACATCAGCGCTGCGGGGGTATTCCTTGTTTCGAGAACACAAACAGAAATGTGTACTTAACCTTTCATACGTTTGTGTTAACGGTTGGCGGAGGTAACTTTATGCTAAACACACAAGACAAAAATTGCTGGTGTGACAATGGCAAGTTGTATCCATTGTGAAATAATTCAAAGCATCAGGTTTACTGTGTCAACAAAGAGAAAATTACATGGTTTCCTACAATCAACATTTAATTTCCACAGCTTACCTTTCTGAAAACAGTAACTGATGATGTGGCCTCTACAGCTGATGAGTCTTAAGCCCGGGCAAATTTTACGCAGACTAATTACCCAACATATACAGTTTCTCCCTTTCTTGTGTCACCTCCAGAGATGCATACGAAGCACTGCATAAAAATCAAATGCAGAAATTTATTGAACCTGACATACTTGCTGCTCAAGTAATTGCTGGACTGTAGCATATAAATTAAATTTATCTATCTAATCTGAAAATTTGGAAGTCGGTTGATGTTCATCAAGTCCCAGTGATTTGAATATGCACCTATTTCTCGCCTGTCGTACCCAACAAAGTTCTTAGAATTTGTTTTCTCCGACCTGAGGTCATTTACGGCAAATCTATTTTTAACACTCGTCAGTCTGGTTTTCAGGCCTGGGCACAGTGCCATCTCTGCTGTAGTGAATGATGTTGTGGCATGTCTGGAAAACAAAACACTGCGGTGCATTATTCAGTGACCTGCCCTGACACTGTAGGGATCACTATTTGTCAGTGAAACATCTCTGTAATATCAGTTTTCACTTCACAGCCTGTAACAGGTTTAGGATTTAACTGCTACTCAGGATAGAAGATGATATGTTTCTGTTGAACTTCTGGATTTCAATCTTTCAAAACTTTCCAAAACGTTTTTTGCCCCTGGCAAGGGAATTCCACAAGGCTCAGTCCTGGGTCCTGCACTCTTATCTATATACATAACTAATTTAGGACAGAATATTGCAGATTGTAACTACCTGTTAACTGTTATGCAGATGATAAATTTGCATATTCTTGCACTCTTAACATCATGCAAGAATGATTTTCCTCAAAAGGATTTTGTTGCTGCTGCTTTTCTCCAGCTTTTCATTGACAATTTGCACACCTTGGTTTCTACCATGGTTTCTACAAAGCTTGGTTTCTACCACAGAAACTGAGGAAGCTTTACAATGAAAGGCAGAAAACAATTATTTCAATCAACATTTAAATCAGCCACTGATTATGGTTATGTACAACTGGCAAAATACATAGTTTGCCTTTTGTCTTGAAATCTCTGGACTCACTAGCTGGCCGTCATTTGTAAATGGAGGAGAGCAGCGCAATTTTGGCCATTTATTTGTCAGGCATTGTTAAAGAAGCTACAGTGTTATGTAACTCATCTTACAGTTATGGAGATCCACACATCACACTCGTCCTGAGGAGTGCATCACCTTGAATCTCTCTCCTGTGAGTGTAAACTTCAGCTTCAGCAACCACACATGTCTCTAAATGGAACAAACTAAAGAAAAGCCTTTAACCTGCAGCTCTTGTTTCACATTTTCACTTTTTATCAGCAGTTAAAACTGTAGGGATTACTTCATCTGATTTAATAAAACTACTACTACTACGACTACTACTATTAATAATAATATATTGATATTTTGATTATTTGCTTTTTTCCCTCCTGTTACAAATAAAGATTTAAATTGCATATACTGTTATACAATAGCTGTTCCCTTACTTTACCTGCATTTCAGTCTTACTTTCTTTCAGGTCTATTTAACATTTTGTCTGGATACTTTACTATTGATGCTCAACAAACTATCAGATGACAAAATCTATTTAACACTCACTTGCCTATGCGGTGAGTCTCTAACACTTTCCCCAACCCAAACCGCATTTTAAAAGCAAAACCCAACCTGACCCATTTTCTGACACCAATCTAAACCCTAAAGATTACCTCTAAACCAGACACCGTAAATCTATGAAACGTTCAATTTTAAAGTGTCTTTAAATGCATGAGCTAATCATGACATATTGCCAAGACAAGAAACATATCTACAAATCTCTGTACACTCTGCACACTGTACGCAAAATCAGAGGCTTCACTTCCATCACTGTCCATCACTGTAGACACTCTGCCTGTCTGAGTGGGAATCTTTGACATGAAGTCAGGGAACTTGTTTCCTTTAGGAGGCCGCTATCAGCCACCAGGGGGTGCTGCAGTAAATCTCTGTGGCAGCAAGTGACTGCAGATCAAGATGTGCATGTGTGTGTGTGTGTGTGTGTGTGTGTGTGTGTGTGTGTGTGTGTGTGTGTGTGTGTGTGTGTGTGTGTGTGTGTGTGTGTGTGT
>OMLB01020938.1:0-12767 GCA_900302555.1 Myripristis jacobus
GACGAAGCTGGAGCTAAGGCTTGCGGTGGATCGGTCGCTCGCTGGAACGGATTCGCGCAGCAAACGCTCTACGGGGGTTGCTGGTCAAAAAGCTCTGGTCTCTCCTGGGCACACACCGATTTCAACCCCTGCAGCCCCTCCCCAGGCGCGAAAGTTTGGCCAATCAAACAGATACCGATTGTCATAAATTTGAAGGGAAAGCCCACCTGTCTTGATTCTCAGGCCAAAGAATGGACCGCCTGAAAAGGGGTTGCAGATTGTGATTAAACTGAAATATTCCTCTAACAGATTTCATATTGCACGATCTGTCAGAGGAATTGAGAAAATCACCTGAGAGTTGATTTCCTTACACCCTGCGTAGCCAAATGACACCAAACATGACATATCAAATCACAACACGGTCCCATCCACCCTTGCTTGTACATTCAAGTTGATGAAACTTGGCTTCTGTAACAAGCCTGACCTTTGTTATTGACATTAAGGCACGTTTGGCAGTCTTTATTGCCCACAGTCCATTTTGGATGCAGAAAAGTTCACTTTTCCTCAGGTACCACCAAGCATCCTGTGGAATTCAGGATGTTCAGTCCAGAAGTATTGAGCGGTTTCAAGGCACCCCCAACTCCCATCCTTGGGAGGATGAGTGTTTGTGGGTGAGAAGAAAGGGGTCTTTGAGACCTGCATTCCTGAGTCCTAGTGGAGCCAGAAGGTTCGTTATCAGGGAGATACCAAACCCTCTGCGAAGGTGTTCCTTGACCCAGCCACATGTAAATCAAGGGCTGGGAGCGTCATTGAAGCAGCGGGAAGTCCTTATAGGGTAAAAAGCAGTATTTCCTTTGATTAGTCCTCCACGAAGTGAGACCTAAATGTGTATTTAGGTGCATCTCCAGTTGGTCCTGGGTGACGGATTTACCACCCCTGGTCTAGCAGGAGAGGCAGTTACGACCAGGTTCACACTCCGGTCACCATTGAGATAAGCCAGGTATTGGCGGGCTGCATATTTGGCGCCTTGAATCCTACAGCTGGTTGGACTCATGTACAGTATGTTGCTTGGTTTAGCTTCACCTGGAGCACTGAGACCATGTGGACTGTGGTTGTTTTTCTGCCACTCAACTGATTTGATCTACCTGGTCAAAGTGAGGCCCCTCACCGAGCTCCCTCAGTCTCTTTTTCCTGCCCTTGTGGATCTTGAGACCTTTCTTTGATTTTATCTTTGTCCAGCCACAGATACAGCTTTGTAGATTGTGTCCTGCTGGCAATGCTGCTTTGTCAATTGTCATGCTGGTCTTCTGGTTTGTCGTTTCCATTCCTGTGTCTGTTACCATGTGGTCTGTCAGTGAGTCATCTTGCAGCCCTTCTCTCGCAGCCTCAAAGGGTATACCTAATCTTGAAGCTTTGCAAATTGTACTTTTAAGGTTACATTACTGTTTTATTTTAGCCGTGACTATCCAGTTTTTGAAGCCTTATCAGGGTATTGATACAATGCTCACCAGGTTCACCAGGAGCTCTCCTGTAGATCTTCCATTTTTCACCCCTTCATTCATGCACATGGAGCTCCTGGTGAACCTAAGTGGCTTATATTGGACTCAAGAACATATATAAGCAAATGTTTCACAAAAGTTGAAGATATAATGCAGATGTGTTTTCTAATTTTCCTAATGAAGCAATTCTTCACCATTAAAGTCTTAAAATACTCATAAAGCCAATCACTGAGAAACGGTATAATTTGCTTATGGTTTTATGACTGTAATATTTAGGTTAGGTGGCAGTGTGTCTAACATTCTTCGTAGCATGGTATTGCAGATCATTAGGCAAAGTTGTGAACCGCTGCACATTGATTAGGATTTGTACTGTCTTGATGTTTTCTGACGCTGCAGCAGGAGAGAAGACAAACTGAGGATCCCCAGTGGCTGGCTGTGTCACCTGGCCCCAGAAATCATCCAACAGCTCTCTCCTGAAACAGAGGAGGACAAACTTCCCTTCTCCAAACAGTCAGATGTCTTTGCTTTCGGGTGAGTTTCCTCTCTTTGATGCCCTCCTGATACTTACTTAATTCTACAGTGGTAATTCTAGGAAAGCTTTTACATTTGCTGTTCTAAACATGCAGTATCAGGTTGTCAGGAAGTAGCACAATATATATGTAGGGCAGCAGCAACTAGTTTTGTAATCTATAGATAACAAAATGCTACTACAGAAAATTCAAGGAAAAAGATGTCACGGTACTGTCCAAACAAGCGGTGAAAGAAAAGCAAACAAACAAAAGGCTAAAACTAAAACGCAATGACTGCTTTGCACAAAAGACGACAGCAGAAAAAAGAAACAGAAGCGCTTAATTAGAAATGACGGATCAGCCAACCAACAGACTGAGACTGACTAATGCTAGCTGTTGGTCACAGCTATGAAAAAAATAAAAACAGAAAAATTGAGAATCTTGCACGTGGACATTCAAAAGACCTCAAATGCAGCCATGAGCCAAATCATCGACACATGAAACACAACGACAACAGCTATGACAACAGATGCACATACAGAGAGTAATGTCCTTACAATTCAGCAAAACTGTCAAAGAGTAATGATCATTGGCTTTCTTTGCATCTCTTTTGTCATACAGTATCTCTGTGATATTCAACAGATTTTGACCCAAATGATCTTCCTGGCGATATAAATTATAAGGCACATATTGCTTTTTTAGCGTCAGTCAGGTTCCCAAAGTCCAATTTTTCCTCCCCTTCCTCTTCTAAATTCACATTTTAAATCTGTCCTAACTTGATTAAAAATGCTCAAGGCCCATGTTCTTCCTTTACTGCCATTACTGATTCATTTGCGGGGGTGGACCCTGCTCTGTTGACTCCTAACACAATTGCATTTTCAGATGGTCCCCCATATGGAGGTTTCATCACTATGTCATTCTAAAGGGATGAGTGCAACGTTAGTGCACAGTGTCCAGCTGCTCTGCTAGCCCTTGGGTTACCTAGAGGTGACACCCATGGCTGTTTTACATATTCATCAACAATTGTCCCTTTTTTGTCTTATTCCTGGTTAAGGGCTATTTTTACACTTTCAATCTTGATGTACAGAGCAGTGCAAAAGTGATGGGCTCATATTCCATGATGAGGTGTGATGACGCTACTGTTTTGAGATGTTGTATGTTTTTACTATCAGTAATGAATAATCAGAATAATCAGGTGAGGTTTTGTGTTTGTTTAGGCCACTTTTCTCATTCACAACTTAGTAGTTAAAGCGGAAAATTCTTTTGCAAGATGCAGTGACAGTTTTTTTTTTTTTTTTTACTTTTCCACATCATTCCTACCGCTCCAAACCTTCCAAGACGGCCAGGGATAAACAAAATACACATACAAAGGAAACTAGATATCTTCACATGATCTCATTAATTGATATCCTTTATTATTTGATATATAAAGAGAAAAAATGGAAATACAATGTACAGTGATACCGCAAATCCTTGTGACATGCTTATCTATCACACAATATACAAAAAGCTTTGCAAAAAAAAGAATGTTAGTAGAGAGAAATGCAAACAGTTGGATAAACAAAGGCAAAAAAAAAAAAGAAAAGAAAAAAAGCAGGCTCTTCACCACTGTTGCCATGCTGACTTGGTGCATGTCAGGGGAATGCAAGTAGTGGCAGACTGGAGTTTGAACATTTGACTTGAGGGTGGCACTAGACGTAATGCAATGAGACCACCAAAATTAACAGGGTTCATCCTCTGGAGAGCGTGAATGTGCTCACCAAATGTCATGGCAGTCTGCCAGACACATTGTGAGATATCAAATTTGACATTTTGGCTTGACGGTGGCGCTAGAGGAAAGGTGGTAGTTACTTCAAAATTGATAGGATTCATTCCCTGGGAAGCACATGCTATCGTATGGGTACATTCAGTAAATTACTTAGCCATCCATCCATCACATTTGGAACTATGTTGTGTACAAATCAAATGTTTTGCCTGAGGGTGACATCAAAGAGAAAGGTCATAGGGTCACTACAATTAAGAGGAATCTTTGGGGAGTGTGAACGCAATTACCAAACATAATTCCGAATTTGGAAAGGTCATGAGATCACCAAACCTGACAGGGTGCATCCTCAGGGGAGCATGGCTGTGTTCACCAATTCATTGCAATCAGAATGTTAAATTTCAAGAGATGTTGCCTTTAGGTATAGTGTTGAATGGGTGGACGAATGGACAGAACAAATCCATTGAATTTGATCGCACAGAGTGGGACTAAAGCTGACATCTTGCATGATAAAATCAGCACTGAGCAGTCACTGGGATGTGAACCCAAGCTAGGTGGGTTTGGTATTATCGCCCTGACCAGACAAATCCAAGACACTGACCGGCTCCACTCCTCTCTCTTCTCAGCACCATCTGGTATGAGTTGCATGCACGTGAGTGGCCTTACAAGAGTCAGCCAGCAGAGGTGATCATATGGCAGATTGGCAGCGGGATGAAGCCCAACCTCACCCAGACTGGCATGGGCAAGGAGATATCAGTAAGGGTTTTGTTTGTCTCACTTCATGCTTCACTCTTCTTTTCACACTCCACTGAATTGCTATACTGTCTTTGTCAGCCTGAGCCACATCGAATCATTGCTCACACGTTCTCTGTAAACCTTGAGAGATGGTTCTGCTTGACTAATACAAGGAGTAAGCTGGAGCTGGGTTTACAAAAGTTTTGTTTTCCTTTAAGACAGCTGCCTTAGAATACATTTTAACAAGTTATTAAGAAGGGTTTTATTTTACATTTCCTAATATCCTCTCAAAGCTACAATTTGTTTTGGTTTGTTTATTTGTTTTTTGCTTTGTTTTTTGCTTTGACACAGGAAGTTTGTCAGTCCCATCCTCAATTTTTCAGGTTCCCACCCCAACACCTGTCACTGATCTTGATGAGCTGATGAGCTGTCTACTTTGAGAGGGCATCTAGCCTAAGGCCGACTTTCCTGGCATCCATGAAAAAACATTAAAACAAACAATCAAATTTTCTATTTGTTTTTGGTTTTGAATGAGTTTTGCCTGCCACACATTTAGATTTATTGTTCTTTTGTTTCTAACCTCTCCCATTGCTTTTGTATCCAAACTTGCAGGGAACTCCAAAACTCAGAAAAACCCAAATCACTGAAAACACAATTTCAAGCATACGGTGGGAATGCAGGAATGTACATGTAGGATTGCAGCCCAGCACAGAATGATCATGTGCAATATATCACATTCATTTTTTGGGCTCTAGTTTCGCAGACCTGGCAAGGCGGGGGTGTAGCACAGATGCGCTTCGCCAACTGGGTGTGGCCAGGTTGATTTTGCAAGTTTGGCACACCGTGCGCGGTGTTGCAAGTACTCCGCCGTTCCTCCTACTGGCGGAAGGGAGGAGAGAAGGCGTGGAGTGGGTTTGACACAGCCGATTCACTTTAAACCAATCAAATGAGCCTCTGTCCTCGCCTTTAAAATGCGCTGCGTGAAGGCGTAATGAAAGTTTACACAATTGCTGCCACAGGCGGATCGGAGCCCAGGAGAGCGGCGCGGAGCGGAGACCGCCACACAATGCGCACACGTCACCAAAACCTCACAGGCAGGCTTCCGGAATGTCAGGCACATGAACAATGCAATAAATACCCTTTATGTTAATGTGAAATAAGCTGCACAATACAGTTTTTTTTCTACATCATGGTTGGTAGGGCTATCTTACCAACTGTGGTGTAAGCTAAAAAGGGGGATTTTCTTCCCTAGTTGCAGCTCATAGTATGGCAAGTGGCTCAGAAATTACCTGCTGCCTTGTGGCTTAAAGCCTGTGTGTAACTGTCTAATTTGATTGCTTCTTTTCATGGGATACTCCCTAAATAAAAATAGTGGCAGTCTAAGCTCAATAATTAAATGCTATGCTCAAAATGTCAGGCAGTAAGCACCATTATTTTTTGAAACATCTGTAGGACTTAATTGTCTCAAATTTGTGTTTGAGTAAATTAATTTGGAGGCTTGCCTTTTCACAGCATTAATTTTAACACAGAGTTATCTGAAACTAAAAGGTTACCTTATTCTAAACAAATAACAGAACAGGAACAAATGTGGGAACTTTGCTTTCAAGTAAGCAACTTATAAACTTTTCTTGACTGTTTTCTTAATACTATAGTTATGGAAAAATAGCATGAACAAAATAGCATTTTGTTAACATAACATTTTTCTTCCTAAGAAGGTTCTGTGTGTTCATTCATGGTTCTGAAAAAAAAAGTATCTCAACAGAAGAAATGCTGCAATGATAATATGAGACATATTTTCAGTTGTCAGAGTTTGTCTTTTGCACAGAAAAGTTGTAAGGTCACATTTGTAAATCATCATTCCTACTCTGCAAAATCATTCCTTCTGTGTATTTCCTGAATACAGAGACAGTTATTGGTATGGTCATTTTCACTCAGTGCAGCAGCATTTCCTCTGACACATTTCACAGTGATCCCATGCAAAGTCATAAAATTTCATTTCACCTCTGTCTCTGTCTTCCGCAGGACATTCTGCTTCTCTGCTGGGCTTACAAGCAGGAGGAGAGGCCCAGCTTCTCCAAGCTGGTAGATTTACTGGAAAAGTTGCCAAAAAGGAATCGTCGCCTTTCCCACCCAGGGCACTTCTGGAAGTCAGCTGAGTATGTCAAATGAGTTAGGGACACAAACAAAAACAGCAACTATAAAAAAAGCCACCATAAGTCAAAAATAACCCACCTCCATAAGAGTGCACTGAATCCAAAAGCCAGCCCAGTGATGAAAACTGCCCGTGCTGTGTGTATTTTCATGGAATGTTGGCATGTGTGTGTCAGGATGAGTTTACTGTCCAACTCTTCAAAGCATTTGGGACTCATGTTTTCATCGGTTTGATTTTAATCATACAGGATACCTTTTGTTTATGTTGTCTTTTACAAATTGATCTGTTCTCTTCATGTGATTTAATTTATGACATTTATTTCCCGGATGTATCTTGCTTGTAATGACACTTTGCTGAACACATCGCTGAGAACAAATGTAGATTTCTGTTTGTATGTTTGTTTGTTTGTCTGTTTTTCACGTCTGTTCTTTTAGTTTTCAGAATGAATGTTAACTGTTGTGCATCATACAGTGTATATTTTCATAACATTGTCTTGCCATTCTTTATGTCTGTCAACTGTGTGGGCCATTTTGTCAGTATTAACTCATGGTCTCTTGTGTGTGCGAGTCCGTACTGGTACATATTTGTCTCAAAAAGCTTTATTTGACTTTATCTTAATAATGTCCTCTAATATACACCGTACAATTTGAATGTGAAGAAGCCGACGTTCCTGTTTTGTTGGGATGTGTTGGCGCGGTACTTTTGGTAGGAGAATGTTCTCCGATTGGCCTGTGCTTTGAAAAATGCCTGTGAACATAAGTGAGACATGTGAACAACAGTCTTTGGAAATAGCCGCTGGTCAGTAGGCACACCGGCAGACCAAGACTCTGTTCCGTGGAATCACTGACACTTGAAATGTATCTCATTAGCTGTTGCAGGACTACTTGCCCTTGAGAAATGTTATCACTGATCCCCCCCACCCCATACTGTACATTGTTTTGCTTTAAATAGTTTTTACATACATACAGAAAATGATGTAGGAACACATCAAAAGCTTCACACTGTATAGTCAGTGCAGTAATTTTAATAGTAAAACTTACAGACCTCGTATGTGACGTCAGCTTTGACCCACAGTTCCATAGCATACATCTCTATGAGTAAAGAGAATGGGATTTTACATTATAATCTCTGTCATAATCCGTTTATTTGAAGCTTTTCAGGCACTATACATTTTTACCTATGTATGTATGTCTCTCTGTTGTAACTGAGTTATTCTATTTCTGTAATTGTTTTGAAGCTTTTTTTCATGACAAAACACTTGATTGCTAAGGGCAAGCTAAACACTTAGGCTCAGGCTTTTTGTCACCTGCTGCTGGTGGGACTGGGACTCCTCTCTTGTAACAACAGCGAATAATACTTTGCTGATTACCCTTAAAAATGTCAATGACAGCCAAAGAAACAGAGTTTTAATTAAGCTTTGTATTGAGATGCCCGGTTAGGAAAAAATGACAACCCTGGGGTATGTTTACGTAAACTGATCCAGCCAGCTGATCTCACGGCTTCATTTTGCTTACTTTTGCTTGTGAAAGCATCTGGCCACGCTCCAACCAAAGCATTATTGGAAGACACAAAATGGGCAGACCAATCAGCATCCCTTGAGGAACTACAGACGTGGCTTAGATGATGGTGACAGCAAAAAGCTACGGTGCACTGAATTGGGAAAAACAGGCCACCAGTGTAGATTTTATCTTATAAAAACATTAAGAATCCAATATGCTCACCCACTTTCACCATCACAGCTGCTGCTGTTTGTTTAGCTTCAGCGCTGTCTTACTATGAATATGGTGTGTTTGTCTGATTGGATTATATAGATAGAGAAAGAGATGGGGGAAAAGGACAATGAGAGAGAGAGGGAATACTTTAATGGGGAAATTATGTCGTTGCAGAAGTTACAATATCACAAAGACAATATCACAGTAAATAGAAAAATGTGGTGGGGGGTATCAGTGCAGAGTTATACAGTCTATTTGCAGTGGGTAAAGGCTCATTTATACCTCCTTTATGTACGAAAATTGATATACCTGTTTGAAATGGTGTAAATGTCTCTGCCCACATGCTTCCATGCGTCCTTTACATTGGCATGGCATTAAGCAACAAATCCACTAGAGGGCAGCTCAGAGTCCAAGGTTTCTGACAACAAAAAGCAAAGCGATGGTAGAGGAGGTCGTGATAATGGACCGGCTATGAAGAGACAAAAGTGGAGGCGGTGTTATAGACGGCGGCTGTCTGTCAGATCACTGAATACATTGTGACAGGAGGACGGAGAATTTTTTTCTATGATATTACCAATGAGAGAGATTGACTTCTTTGTGTCTGGTTCATAGACCATTCTCTCAAGAACTTGAACTATTGGCTACATTGCCCCCAGGATTTGCAGTGGTACTGCTCCGTTTCGTCCATATCCAAAAGCTTCCTGAAAATGTGTAGAAATACGAACAAAATGAATGCAGACTACAAACAGAAGCCCATATCCATATCCGTACTTAACATTGAGCATAAATGAGCCTTAAAATGATGAATAGCATTACTCAGTGGTACACCATGGTATTCTTAGTGTCCTGCTGAACGTGTTCCTGTTATGGTTAGTTTAGGGTTAGGGTAAGGTCTGAACTTCTGGCCATCATGGACAATTCCTGTCCTCCACTGCACAATACTATGGACGACAGGGATTGTCCAGGATGGCCAGAAGTTCAGACCTCCATCCCCCATCACAGGGCTGACCGCTCTCTCAGGGGTCTCTGTCCACCTGCATAGTATGGGATCTGGTTGTGCAGCGCCATCTCGGTGAAGCACATTATGCTGCGTTCTGACTCCTCATCGACACTACTAGCCTATCCATATTGTTGGCTGGTGTTGTCACATTACCCATGATGATAGACCAGATAGCAGGTTTATATTTCCTCTTCCTTTGACGCTGTTTCTCCATCTCCGCCTCCCGAGCTGTTTCAGTACTTCCAGCCTTTCCTTCATGACATGACTGACTCTCATAGTGCTGTCAGCTGGACCGGTGTTTAAATTTATTACTGATTCTACTGGTGCACACAGTGGCCTTAAGTCAGTAGATGTGTTCCAGCAGCAAAGAAAAACAAGTACAACCCTCAACCACCAACCTGTATCGATTGTTGTGATGTCCAAGGAAGGTTAAGAAGTATTAAAAAGTATTAAAGTGGCACGGCGGCATGGGAACAGAGCTGATCATAAACAGATGGTTGGTTGTAACTTTTTTTTTGCCACCATGGCACACAACGGTTTGAACCAGGTTGATGATTACTAAACAACACACAAAGACTCAGACTCAAGACTCAGGCGCAGGTTATCTACGCCCAAAGTGTTTAGCCCACCTTTTGCTACTTTGAATACGATAAGTACTTCAAATTGAAAAAGGTTGCAGAAAATAAACTATTTATTCCCAATAGACTGGGGTATATCTATACACAGTAAAAACTCTTATTTTTAAATAGCCTATATGCAGGCTGTGAAAGTGATATGGTGATTTTGGAAATAAACCTATCTTGATCTTGAACTTGAAAGAAGAGTTTATGTGAAAACCCATTCCTTTACCCTGCCTAGAAATCAGCTATGGAACTGTCAAGGCACAGCTTTTTCAGAATTTATCACGTCACTTACTTTGTCTACTTGATCCACTGGCACAGGGACAACTGGATACGACATGTATATTTATTAGTAGTTTAAATAGTGTGTGAAAGATTTTTTTAAGCTCGGGTTTTGAAACTTGAAAGGGTCACAAGCCTGTTTCTGAGGGCAGGGCTCATTTGGATCAGTACAGCAGGTTTCGGGCTGACAACGTTCAAGAACCCCAGTTCTCTGTAGGGATGTGACTGTTACATGCTTAAAGGGATAGCACATTTGCATGATTTCATGACCCTGAAATGACAAAAACAGAATCTCAGGAACGTCCAACCACACTTTGAGTTTATGTTTTTACCTTATTTGCTCTTGTACTGAACTGGATAAAGGCAGTGTTGTAGTCCCTGAGACAGACTTCTTGACAAATGATGGTTTGACCTCGAGACGAGACTGAAGACTCAAAATTCATGGCCTTGTCCCCATCTCTCCCTGTCTCGAGTCCTCAATCTTTCAAAATTGTTCTGCCCTTTTACTTGTATTCTGTACTGCGACTTAGGTTTTGTTTTTGTTTTTTCTTTCCCACAAATGCAGGTGTAACTGCTGTGACAACTCTCCATGGCACTGAAAAGGCTGTCAGATTCAGAACGGCAGCAGACTGGTTTATACATAAATATACAGCAAAATCTATTCTGTGTTAAATTAGACTCAAATTGCTTTTACATATTTATGCCATGTGGAGGGAAGGAGATTGTTCTCTCTCATAGAGATCCAAAGAAAGTTTGTGACTTGAACTTTGGTGATACAAAGATTTGATATGCATCGAGGCATTGAAGAAAATGTTATTTCAGCTGCAGCATAACATCCAAGAAATTACATTCATGGTCTTTTCTCTTTCGTACAGTTTGAACACCAGAGTCAGTCTAGCGAGTTTTAGTTCGGGTCTTCACATTTCTAGATGTGGCAAGACAGATGAAGCTGAACCAACTCTGTTGTGTGGCAGCATTTTGGCTTTTGGATTAAAAAGAAAATGGCAATAAGACAAGACCAAGACTGTTTTTTAGTACTGTAAGTGAGTCTTGCCTAATAGCCACACCTACTACACACAGCACAGAGGAAAACTTCACCCACTGATATATGGTCAGATACTGCATTTGAGTCTTCAGTATTGTTTCCAAGGATCAGAAAGAAGCTTTTATTGTCAGCGCTGCTCTTCCAATGAGAAATTACCATGGCTGCACAAATATATGGTTATTTGTTGCTGTATTACTATAGTTGATATGAATTTGTTTGAGCCGGCATGAAAAAGTTTTAAAACAAATTCAAGTTCACATTTTGAATTACAGAAGCCTTTTGTCACCCCATTTATGGTTTGCACTTTTTTTTTTCAAATAAAGATGGATTTCTTTTCATAGTGGCTCAAATATTGCGACTGAGGGAGATGTTACATCACAAATACTTAGAGGAATTGGCTCAGTATGATGGTTAATATGCCAAATAATATTGTTTACCCAACAGTTGCAATGTACCATGGATATATGCTGACCTGAATATTAATGAATTACATTTTGGTATATCGTGAACATGGCAAATAACGTCAAGGTTTGCACAATATTCATTTAATCGTCTTGGAAATTTTCCCCGGTCTTGGTTTTCAACTTGTTCTTGCTTTTGGTTTTGTCTCTCTCTCAAGCAGAAGAGGCTCTGGTCCTGTCTTGGTCTCGACTCGGGTATTTTTGACTACAACACTGCCTTTAATCGCATTTTTCATTAAAATAATCCAGGATGTTGTTTACACAAACTCAAAGCATGCATTGTTGAGTCCTGGGATTATAGTCTGTATTCAAGTTATTCTACCAAGTAACTAACTTTAATCTGGCTGAATTTTCCCTTTAACATATCAGAGAAGACATATCAGGACACAGACGGCCATTTTTCTGTTTTATACAGACATATCGTTGCTCATGGGTAAAAACCACATAACTCCAATTTTGGTGATTTTCATGTTTTAACTTCGGTGGAGCGATTGCATGCTCCTCTATTGTTTGGGAGAAAATCTACAACCCTGGGATTAATGGCGCCTTTGAAAACCATTTACATAAACTCATGAATGCACGGTTGACGAGCTGAAAATGGGGCTTTTTGTTTGTTTTTGAAAAGATGACACTTTGGAGATAGGAGGTTTTTCACCCAGCAACAGCGATATAATTTATTTGAAATATATGGTTAGAGAATATAGCAGATCTGAGGCATATCATTGGACGCTGTGGCATCATAAGAGCTGTATACTGCTTTTGATTCCTTCTAGCCACGTCTAATAGATATAGACAATCCAATCATGTAAAATAGCCATTTTCCACTCCACTATATACACATCTGCCAATGTTGGAAAATGCATACAAACAATCTGCTGCTGTTTTTTGGAGTACATCTGTCTATTTTGGAATTGCTGGGATTCAAATATTGTAAGTGGATCATTTATATTTGTACTGTTTACAACTTTCAAGTGCATGAGATGGACAATGAGGGATTGATTCTTGTCATGA
>OMLB01020941.1:2171-22303 GCA_900302555.1 Myripristis jacobus
AGGGGGTGGGGAAGGTCGGGACACTGCTCTGCATGATAAAAAGGTTCTTCCCATCCTCAGGATTCTCAGCACGGATGCGAGATATTACCTCCCTCATCTGCTTTCATTAGAATTCACTCTGGCTTGAGACGGATTGGAAGGGAGGCTGCCCAAGTCTCTCAATGAGTCACGAGTGACGGATGAGGTTTTTATTTCATTTCATACTTTTTAGTCCAAGCGCTCACCTTTTTAAATGAAAAGATTCTCCCCTCATCATTCTTACAGAGGTGTGCCTTTTCACTGCAACACTCATCACATACTCAGCAATTATTCATCCAGGCAGGCCAAATTGGTGGTTTCAGAGATATTTCTGACGATGCACTGTCTGTTCAGTGGTTAGTCCCTGGGTGGTCTCTGTTGTTATGCTGAGGTCTGGAGGTTACCTCAAGGTGAGTTTCACAGATGGGGATAATTACCGCAAATCGTTCGTATCAGTTTACAGTGGACTGGCACATCGGTATTGTGATAGGTTTTTATGACAAGTCGTGTCATGGGGCTGTCTGTGACTTTTCTGGACATTTGATTGTTTGTTTTGTTCTAAAAACAATTCAGTCCTGTGAAGATTTCTTTGTTGATGAATAAAATGAAGATGATGTGGGTTCTGTCATTAGGCTAATTTCAGGGGACTGATTACAGTGGGTAATTATAGGATGACTTGGGAGAGGGGAGTTATCACTGGTGTCATTACAGAGGTTGACTTGAAGGGTGCTTTACTCAAGTGATGAGTTCTCTTACCAGAGAGAGAGAGAGGTGAGTGTCAGATCCTGAGGTGCTGGTGGCTAAAGCCCTTGTCAGGCCAGCACTCTTCCCTCAGTCCTGGGGGAGACGCAGAGGAGCAGGTCTCTCTCTCACCTTACCTTAATCTCCTTTATCCCCCTTCCTCCCGTCCCCATGTCCTCTCCACTGATCTTCTCCTCTCTTCCTGTGTCTCTCCTCTCCTTCTACCTTTCTCCCTCTATCTCCCTTTTCTCCGGCACTTCCCACCCCTCTTGCTCTCTGGGCTGATTAATAATGAATGAAGAGGATCATCTATCGATCCCATCCTCTTTGTGTTAGCACAGCAGAAGATATCAAACCTGTCAGAGGATCTTTAAATAGCTCTGTGATGTGGTGGTTATGGTAGTTGGGAGAGTTTGTTGAGGTGAGAGTAGGGGGTAGTTTTGTAGGGTGGGAATAGAACAGTTTAATGGGCATAAGCAGATGTGGAGAACAAAAAGGATGGGTAAAAAGCAAGCAATTTCCATCCTGGTCGAAGGATGATGGCTCCCTGTGAAGGAGAGAGGTGATGATCTGTGATGACTGTCATAGTGGAGGCCTCTTATATGTTCTCAATCTACTTTTGGCACTTTATTAAACCTTCTTTATGCCAAGTTGTCATCCTATGGCCTCTTCTGTCTTCCTGAGTCCTGGAGAAATTCTCCAGTCAGCCATTTCTGCCCTGCTGCTCTCACTAAATCAATCCTGCAGATTGGCTTTGCTCTCTGACAGGGAAGAGACCCTGTCAGGACCCTGACGGAGCCTAAGAGAGATGTATATCTGTCGCACTGGGTTACTATCACCAGTCAACATTATGCAGGGTTCACTAGTACAAAGAGGAAGCGGGGACTGGTGTGGGAACGTGATCATTTACAAAGATTGAACGCTTTGATCCAGTTTTTGCAGGGCTGATTTTGTAATACATGCTCAGACTTAACTATTTTTACACGAGTATATTAATTGTGGACTACATTTCATTGCAGGCTACTTCAGCTGCGTTTCCAAACTTGGGATGCATCTGGAATAGTCATGATAGTTTGATGGCAAAGCTATTCATTTATGTATGTATGTTTAGGATTTAGTGTGCAATTGGTGCTGGTGTTCGTTTCCCAGCGCTTTTCATCTCCTCTGTACTTTTCCCTCAGGGGTTGTGTTTAGCTTACCAAAGATGTTAATGCAATTTTCTCCACGTATGCAAGTGTTTTCTGCCCTTCCCAAAGGACCAGGATGTCCATGCTTTCAAAGAAAACATGAGTCCAGATATAATTCTTTCCATCCTCTCCCTCAGGATAAAACACACCTAATTAATGCTTTTTGCTGTTTGTGTTTGTGTGTGCTTACATGTATTGGTGTTCATGTTCAAAGGCTAACAAGAATGTTACAATTCTTTGATGATATTTGTGCACTTGTTTTTCTTGCTTTGTATGTTAATATGAGTGCACCCCCTTCGCCCTCTGCCCCCCTCCCCCTCATCTCTCCCTAGGAGCACTTCACCCCGGAGTGTAAATTCAAGGAGAGTGTGTTTGAGAATTACTACGTGACATACTCCTCCATGCTCTATCGCCAGACCCAGTCAGGCCGCTCCTGGTATATCGGTATCAATCGTGATGGCCAGGTCATGAAGGGCAACCGGGTAAAGAAGACCAAAGGAGCCGCGCACTTCCTGCCTAAAGTTATAGAGGGTCTGTGTGCTTTTGTTTGAACCCTGATGAATTTAACATTGATGCAGTGATGATGCACCGCTCAGCACAATTCAAAATCTTAAAATGTCATTTTGCAATTTATTAGAGGTTGCAGCTGTAAGAGTAACCAAAACGCAAACCCAAATCTGAGTAAAGCCTGACATCTAATGGTGACAAATGATAATGAAATAGCCACCTGCCATTGGCTGATCTTTGGTGCCAGGTGATGCCACCACCTGTTGTAATCTGTAGGAGGTGAAATGCCTTAAGTGTACAGTGTTGCACATAAGATGCTAAAAGACATAACACACGGTTTCACTGCCAACTGACCCAAGACAACACGAGTTGGGCCATTTAAATTCGGAACAAGCAACTCAACCGAAACTACCAACGGACAGCAAATGTGACAAGTGTATGTAGTTTACATTTTGAAGGTGACAGAAATACACTCTTCATTAGGATGTCCAAATGAAAATAAAATCTTACAAATCCTAAATTTTGAACATTAGCTAGTGAGCCAATTATCCAAGGAGTATCTATATGCAAAGAGGCTGCTGTAAGTTCAAGTTCAAGTTCAGGTTTATTTAGAGCCCAATATCACTGTTCACAGTCTGAAAGGGCTTTACATGCCCACATGTTTACAACAAACAGGACGAAATCCCCCGACTTAACGCTCATAGCGGGCAAGAAAAATCCAGCTGAATCGGGAAAAATGGAAGAAATCTTGAGAAGGACCGCCTAGAAGGGAGACCCCATTCCTGGCCAGACAAGTGTGCAATAGGTGTTGACTTTGAGTTGATCACCACACACTCATTTATTGACCACACATGGAATATCAAAACTCAACTCTCAACATGGCTGCTGCTTCTTCATGAAAATAGATCACCTCAGAAACAACATCCAAATAGTCATTCTCATTAACTGCTGCTACACTGCTTACAATATTAGCCCAGTGGCATTGGCATTTTAACACTGTCAACAGTTTCTATTTTGAATTTACTGCTATCGCCCTTTCGATCCCAGAATGCAATAGGCTGTTAATGTTACGGTATAAAAGTAAAATCAAGCCAATCAGTATACAACTTTTCACCAGTAGATGTCAGGCTTTTCTCAGATTTGATTGTGGGGTTTGGTGACTCTTTAATCACATCGTTATGTATTAACCAGTAGTTTCTATCTTTGTCACACAGTCGCCATGTATAAGGAGCCATCGCTACATGAGCTAGCAAGTGAGCAGAGTCCTCCTAGGAAGACAGTGAAGACGTCTGACTCACCATCCCTCAAGAACGGAAGGAAAGAAGCTCCCAAGGCTGATGCGTCATAGCATAGGAGACTGAGGGTGGGGCAAGGGCAGCAGTGACACAGGGAACTCAGTCGCCCATTATGCATTGGGGCTGGCTGAAGGAATGGCCATAATGGGGCCGCCTCTTTCCAGAAGTGCACTACAAGATGCTGAGGGATGAAGAGTCAGCAGTTCAGCAGCAAAGCAGGCCTGAGAAAGGAGTTCCCGTCTATCTGTCACCAGAGAGAGAAAGACCAGAGCCCGAGACAACCACTACCACGCCCAACCTCACCTTTCCACTGTCACTCCTCAAATTTGTCTCTTTCTCTGCCTCTCCTGACCACACATGGCAGAGCATCCTTGATTTCTCTGTCTCTCACTGGCTTCTTCATCCCACCAACATCTTCATCTACCCTAATTTCACCACTCATGCATTCCCATTTGCTGTATTTTGTTGTATCTGTGCATGTTAGCCATGGGTGAGAAAATGACAGTGCTAACTAGCCATCATAATCCTGGTGACAGTGTGGCTAAGCCTGCCCTCCACCATCTGCCTACCAGCTGAGAACCAAGGTCAAAATACTCAACTGAAGCTAAAAGTAAGATATATAGTTAGGTGAATACAGATATCCGAGGGAATCACGGTCCGGGTCAATAGAAGGAGGTGAGAAAGCTGAAAAAACCACAGCTAAATCTGAAGAATTATTTCTGCCACCAGAGCTAAATGAAATTAAAATCAAAGTAAAGTATTTTTCATTTGAGTCTTTAGTCAGGGATATGAGAATCCTCCAGCAATTCAGTGCAGTCCACATCAATATATTTCTACATGGTATGAAAACAGTCTAAAAAATGAGCATGATGGCAACAATAGGGAGAAAAAAGGATAAAAATGTTAAAATGGTGATGATTACCATGATGGAAATTATTACTTTTATGATGCAAAACACTCGAGAACATACCAATAATGTAAAATATGAGACAAAACAAAAATGTGAACATTTTATGACAGGATATTTACAGGGTTTCAGGGTTCTGAAAAACTGATAACGATTGAAAACTTCATTGTATCCCTACCCTGGTGTAATAAAGCTCTTATGAGGCTTACACCAGAAGACAGATAGATGCTCCAAATGTGCTCTGTGCAGATGTGTGTGCTGAATCACCATTAAGAACGTGAGAAAGTACAGCAGGTCCTCCAAATCAAATGATTTACTATTCTTCCCTGGAAGATGAGCCATAAAATACAACTTAAATGAGTTCTTCATCCAAACTTTTATGTTAAAGAGTCGTAGATCCTGAACAAAAATTTGCAGTAGTCTGACTATCCAGTAACAGAATCTCAATGAAGAAAAGTATTTTGAATGAGGTGAATGAGAACAAGGCGGTTATCTATTATTGCACTAACCCATTTTGGACGGCAAATAAATAAGCAGGTGTGTTGAAGAGCCATTTAAATGCATGTTCAATTGTGGAGGGGAGCTTCCCTCTCAGTCACCTGAAAAGAAGTGGTAGTGGCCTCTTGGTGTATTCTTTGCTGGGCAGCTGCTGTCAGCATAAAGCCGAGTTTGAAGCTAACATCAAAGCCGGAGGAGGCTCTGAGCTGCACCACTTAGTTACTATTCTGAAGATGACTCGCAGCTTATCCACTCACCAGCCTTATCAAATCACCTTGGAGGAATCACCCCCCCTCTGTGTGTGTGTGTCTTTTTGTGATTGTGTTTTACCCCTGTGTGTTGATGCCTGTACAGTAAGACTCTGTGTATGAGAGAGTGCGCCTGCACATACAATTGATGGAGACAGGTCACTTTTTCCTCCTCCTTCAGACAGGACACAGAGCTGATTCCAGGGGGAACATCCTTTTTGTGTAGCACTGTCACCAACTTCAGATTTTTGGAACAATATGCAATAAAAGTAGTGGCTTCCAGTCATCCAGTGTGGGAGCAGTCAGATGCCTCAGGGCATTATTTGGCTTTGAGTAGCAGTGTAGCATGTTGTTATCATGGCATTGGTGCTGTCAGGGTTGCTAAGAGATGTGCGACCTGGATGTTGTCTGGTCTAGTAAGTCAGTGAGGGCCAACATGTCACCACAAGTGATTTGTTCAGTCTCAGTCCTCATGCATGGGTGCAGTGCCACCAAAGAGCGCAGATGTGTGCTTGTAGTGAGCTCTTTTATGTTGGGAGTCTTTTGAGAAAACACTACAAAGGCTCATCAAGGTCAAAAGACATAAATACCCCGTTGGAAGTCGAATTTATAGAAAAGTTACCAAGCGAGTGTCACAGAATGTGAAAAGGTGGCTCTATGAATGTTGTCTGTTGAGGGTGAAAGTAAGTCTGAAATTGTGTGGAGAATATCACAAAAGAGGTCAGAGCATGTAGGATTAGAAAGTATATTCTTGAGGAATGTTGATAAGTTCTGCAGTAAGGTAAGCAAGGCTGTTGGCAGGGCAGGTTTTTTTCTGCAGCATATGGGTATGATAATGAACATGGTACAAAGAAGTGTCTAAGGCACTGTGTGCTATTTTTGAAAGGGTGTCTATGGAGGAAATTATTTGAGGGACTTACTTTTTCTCATTTACGCATTGATTTTGTGGAAGTTTCCACAGGGATTGTCATCCAGTTTTAATTGCTCATATTGGGGTACTTTGCCCCTGTCACAGTTTTTTCAGATAATAAGCCTACAAATCATTCAAATAATGCTTCCTGTCGCTGCTATATTTGGCCCCACTCATTCAATGCAAATGTTGGAATATTGCTAACAACACTGCTAACTATGATACCACCCCATAATGCAGGTAAATTACACTGCAAGGCTACTGGATAATAACATGAAGGGAGGATATGGTAAGACACTGAGTAATTATAGGGAGGCATTTTGAAGATTATTAAATATTAATAAAGATGTCATCAGCATAGAATATTATAGGATATCATGCCATACCCCATCATTGCTTGATTTATGCTGTCAGTGTATCTCCAACATTTTCCACGTCTGTGCATGCCATCTAGGAACTGTTTTTCTTGTCAGTTCACATGTCAAAATTGATTGTGAGACCTTGCTGTAAATGAAAAGCGTCAGGAGGTGTAAAGCAGGGACTGAGTAACAGCAAGGGAATCTTGCATGCAAACAGAAAGACAAAAACGTGACCAAACAGTTTTTTTGTTGTTGTTGTTGTTGTTTTCCATAGCACATTCACACTGACAGAAAGAAAGAAAATATATGCAATTAACCTTGATCATTCAGCCATAAAAGGTCACCCTCTGCTTGTTGTTTGTTTATGATGTTTAAGGTTATAGTCATGGCGTTTTTTTAAATTTATTTCTTTATTTATTTGAATATTTTGGAATCACTTAAATTCCTCCATAGACTTTCCAGGCTCAAAAAGCAACCAGTCCTTAATATTGTAATGTTGAATGCTTGAGTAAGTTGTCCAGGTCAGACACTGTATGTAGGCAGACAGGAAAACAGAATGTTGTATACTGTGACTTTGTTTGTTACACTGAACGTGAAGTACAGGAAGTCAAGTAGCTTAAAGGCAATACGTATGCATTTTGACCACAAGGCTGTGAATGAAAGTGAGTTCTGCTCATGAATGTAAACAATATGGTGCATACAAAAGCCAGTTGGAGGTCGGTAGCTTATGTATAACAAGACATAACACGGCTAGACGAGGCCTTTAGAGGTTCCTCGTCATCACAGTTTGGAAGACTGGCGTTTTCCTGGGTAAATGTATGGGGAAACATGGAAAACGGAAAGACATAGTGGGCCACATTAGCCACCGTAAATGTGATTTGAAGTCATAATCCATTTCCTGCACACATCTCCTCAACCACATCCTATGTGTCTACAGCCCATTAACCTTCTCCTCAACAGTCCAACACTTTATGTGTGTGTATGTGTGTGTTGGTTTATCCATATGCATGTGTGTAAGAGTGAAGAAAATGTTTTAATCTATTTTTAAGTTTGGGTGTGTGTGCACTGTGTGTGTGTGAGTGTGTTTAAGATGGTATGGTAAGATACAGAGAGGCAGGGAGTGGAAGAGAGGGCTTGAGTTTGAAATAATGATCGATAGACTCAATAAAAGACAAACTGGAGAACAGTCGCCTCGTGATGGGTGCAAAAATTGCCCTGAGGTCCAGCAGAGACAGCAAAATCCATTTGCTGATAATGAACTCAGAGTGCTGTTGTTTCAGTTCTACCTGTGAACTGAGTGAAGACGCCTGTTGGACAACAACAGATGGAAGAGACTTTCTCATTTCCTCAGAGGTCCCTCTTGCCATACAGCACAGGGCTCGCTGAATTTCCCCCCGTTTGAAAGATTGAGAGAATCAGCGGCCACACTGTACCTTAGGAGCCATATCTTTGTGAAAGTAGTATAGTTACATCCCATAAAACACTTCAACACACCAGGCAGCCACCAAATTGGGATTTCTAGAAGAGGAAAAGATTGGGCAAAAACTGTAAGCACATTGCACCAGTGGGCATTGCTTGAAACATTTATAAGTTAACTCACTGTCTTAGGAGGTGCTTAAAAGATTAAGTCAAATTAACAGGGAAGCCGTCTGCTTTGTGAGAGTAGTGGGCGGAATGGGCAATAATGAATATTTCACTGTCGCTCAGCCATCGTTGACGCTTCAGGACAGCAATGTGAAGATAGATTTTAATCTTTTATTGCACTGAAAATGACTACCGATATCCAAGGAAACTGCTGGGAACAAACTTTGGTAACATGTGATTTGAAGTATTATAAGGCACCAACAGGGCATTTTAAATACATTATGAGTGCAGCATAAAAACCCCAGAAAACTGTTATGTTATCATACATACAAAAAATGATTGTCTGTGACCATTATGAGTCATGAATCTGGCTTTATTTGTGGTGGAAGAAAATCATTTTATAATTTAGGTTTGTGAGATGTTTGTTTTCAAAGTGAGTAAAAAAAATGTGAAAATGTTGAAATTATTTTCTACAAAGGTCTTCATTTTAAATGGTAGAAACACCTGATATGAGGAAGATATCTACCCTCTTTCAACTGTAAATTGCTTAATCTGTTAAGAAAGTAAAAAGAAGGAAAATCAGATGAACACACAAAGGAATATTGTGTCCCATTCACCGTACAGTATTTCTGTGAGATCTGAGCTGTGAGATTAATAACAATTTTCCACACATGCAGTATAGCCTACATATATAGGTCGTATATAAGTCCAATTCTTCAAATTACAAAGAAAGCGATAACCTTTTGTTCAGTTTCACCCTTTTGCAATAGTGACCCAGGAGAAATAAAGACCCTTTTGAAAAATAAACATAACAGTCTAAACACAGCTCAAACCAAGAGGGATCCTCTCATTTCCACCTTATTTTGGAATGTGGAAATAATTTCCAATTTTGTGCCGCACTTCCATTTGATCGTTTCCCTGCTAAATAGCTTGACTCATGGATGATGTATAGCTCATGTGACAATGAGCGGAAGTGCCTAACCACAAGTCACGCACAAATAAAGGGAAAGCAGCTGCATCCGTATGTCCGTTAAAAAATCCGTATGTCCGTTAAAAATAAGTTGAATACTGCAGTTATTGGCGCTTTTATAGCGCCGGTGTCTTAACAAAAGACAGTACATGGTTAGAAAAATAACTGCTCTGTGTTATCTCAACCTGTTCTTCCTGTGTTGTTAAAAAAAAGAAAAAAAAGATCTATGCATAACCAGCTCCCTGTAATGACAACGTGAATATGGTAACACTGGCCAACTTTGGTATTACAGGTATAATTTTCAACCGCCCGTCTTTTCCCCAGCCAATCAGATTCAAAGATGTTTTCTTAAAGACGCTGAGGTTGTGTAATTTTCCCATTCACACAGAGTTAAAAAAGCAGAATTGCTATGCGATTAGGCTGTTTAAATGATGCTGTTTGACTGTGGTTGTAATTCACCTGTCCTCATAATGTGATTATGATGCCTTGTTTTGCTATACGAACATCACTTCAAGTTGTAGCTGCACCTTACTTTGCACTGGTGCTCTTCTAATTGTTTTATTTGTTTTGACTAAAATCCAACTGATGGTTATTGATGGTACATGACAGTATTCCGTCGAGGTGATATTTAACCACAAACATAACAGCCAAACAGATAAACAAAACAGCAGTTAATATAATGGAAAATTTATCCTGTTTACAGCTTTGTTGCAAAAACTTTAATTGTAAAATCTATTTCTAATAATAAGACAGGGGATGAAAATGTCAAACTCATAGCCTGTCTTGGAATTGTTTGTGAGTATAATGAATATAATATGACAAACAGCTATTTTCCTCCTGTTTAAACAATAAAAGCAAACAAACTATTGGTCTCAAAACTAAAAATCAGAGGGGAGGAAAACTCCACTTTGATCTATATTCACACAGCAGCAGCACGCTTCAATGCAAAACCTGTTTGGACGGCCTCATTGTGCGGAATGCTGTCAGCTTTTATGTATGCAGTGTCAATAATATGAAAAATTTGTATATCTGAAGTATGTGAGGTCTTGTATAGATTTTTTTTTGTTCTGAGAGCATCTTTAATTATCAGTGATGCAGCTTTTTTAATGTCTTATTATCTTTGTTCTATTTTGTCATGTTTCTATTCTAATGCATATTCCTCAGAGGGAGGCAGGTAATCACTTCCCGCCAAACGTCTCCCTCCTATTTGATGTGTTTTTGTCTTTGATCGGCACTGTTGTATCCACACTAATGTGGCCCCACTGTGCGTGAACCTCGCCCAACCTGAATCCCACTGTGTGACTGAGTTCTGTTTGTGTGTGACAGTTCGATATATTTGAGTGAAAACAGCAGGATAACCACTTCCAGCGCCAACGTGTGTCCTGTAAATCCCAGCAGCGACCTTGGTTGGTCTCAGAGTTACGCTCGCGCAAGTCTTCCAGAGAGTTCCCACAACCCCTTTTCCCTTCTCTTGTGGACTCTTGGTTAATCTCAGTCCAGTCTTATTGTCTTCCAAAACTAAAAGACATTTTCCAAAAAACAAACAAACAAAAAATATATATATATATAAGAAAAAAAGAAAAAAAGCCATACATAATAAAGTGGGTCTTGGCACTGATTGAATCCTCAGGCCCCACCCGAGTGTTACCAGGGACTTTGGATACATGCTGGACTCCTTATGATAACAGAGCCAAAGGAAGCAACAGGGACTTACAGTTTTGTGACCGCTCCAGTCAACAACAATGCAGGAATGAAGACCAGCAATATACAACAAGAACTACTGTACCAGCCTGCACTCAAGGAAGGGAAATTTTCAACAGGCGAACAAACAACAGGAAGGGTTTGCAGGCTACAAAGACAATCAGTGGTCTGCAATAACAACTTCTAATTGTCTAGATTGACATGGGATTTTTTTTTTTTTGCAAAGCATGCATATGTCTTTGTTCATCCATAAGGGATGACTCCCTCTCAGTATCTAGAGACACATGAGCCCTCAGTTCACCCTCTCTCCAAGTTTGCCATCAGACCTGTGTACATTTCTACAATATCTCCTACCTGAATTGAAGGTAGATGTCTTATTCTGGAATATTATTCAATAAAATAACATATATTTGTATGATTGTAAGTGGTGTCCCTTGGGTGATTTTTGTGTTTTTCAGTTCCCTCAAATGTCCTCCTATAGTTTCCAGTTTAACCCACTGATTACTGTAAGTCCACAGATACAATGGGCTTAAAGTTAAGTTTAATTGGAGAACATGTGTGGAATACTGATGATGTTTTCTTGTTGAATCAAATGACAGTGAGATAAATATTCATGACCCCAGCTTGAGCTACACAGATATGCCACACACACACACACACATGCCACCTGATGTGAAATGATTTTACCCGAGGAAACATATTTTGGTTTATCTTAAGCATTACATTCTTGTGATTTCTTATTTGATCATTGAGAAATAGACTGAGAAGTACTGAGCTTAAAAAATGACTCATACATTTTGGGGTGTCATAGCCATTTCTTGAGAATTAATAGAGTGAAATTAAACTGTTCCTCATTTTGTTGGGGACTCCCTGGTAACCCCTCAGGGAGCCTTGGAGGTCCCCAACACCCACTTTGAAAACCACTAGTCTGATCTACATCACAACTCAGAAGTAGGAAAGATTTTTGGGAAGGCCATTATCTCCATGTAAACATTATGAAGCTACCAAGACATATGTCAGCATTTTTAAAGCACACTGCTGGAGCGTCCAGGTGTGCAGAGAGAGTCAGGTGAATCCCAGCTGAATTGTCCCTATTTCTGTATTGTATTTATCAGTGACGATATAAGACCAAACTTCCCACTAAACTTCCTTCGGGCATCCATGTTTTCCCCATGCGTTACTCTGCAGCATGAATGCAATGAAGTGTAAAGTCGGAAATGTCCAGGTTGGAGTTCTGACCTCCGAGTTGTTTTGAACGCAGCCCAAATCTGGCTTATGACCTTCCACATGTCAGTCCTCTCTTTTCTTTGAACCTCTATCCCGCTTATCTAAATTCTCATTAAAGCCTTACAAATATCATCAAAGGCTAAACATGCCAAGATCAAACCATGTGTATCTTGACAGCTTCAATTTAAGATTTTCAGCACAAACATTTTGCAACATGTACATGTGGAATGGGGCAAACTAACATGATACGGTATGAGGGAATCAATGTAAATTTGACGTTGTGGATGAAAAAAGCCCTTCACAAACATTTGGCCAAAGATATGCCTCTGAGCTGAGATCAAAGACAAACTCATGTCTGCAATATTTACCATATAATCACCAAGATTATTTAACTGAAATGTATCAGATGGAGGACTAGCAGGAATTGGTTCTCCTTCACCACTCAGGAGTCATTTAGATATTACAATCTCGCAGTGATAACCATGGCAAATGGATGATGGAAGATGGTAATTATGCTGCAAGGCACATGCAAGCACAAGTTGGGGTTGTGCAGTATCTGATCTGCTGGATTACTGCGTGTTAGGAGTTGTCATTGACTTGCACAATGAGCCCCCCTTTGAGACGTGACCTCGGTCGGGGTCAGCCCCTCTGCCTCTCCTCCTCTGATCCCTCTCAAGCTTTATTGGGGCGAAATCTCATGGAAGCATGACTCTCACCCATTTATATGAGATTATTCTCTGTAACCCACACAGAGCGAAGCAGCCTGCACTCAGACTGAATGGAGCTTTATATTTCTTAATGCAGCAAATATGGATTAAGGCATTAATCCCAATATAGTTCTCACGATAGCTGGAGGAAGCAATTACCTTTAGCAGGCGCATGTTGTCAGTTATAAGCATTTATCTGCAACATTTGAAGTGTGGGAAACTCGTCTTGACCTTGGAGGATTTATTTTAGTTGCATTTGATGATATTTTTCCAGCACTGAATGCTTCTCTCTGCACACAGTTTTACCTGTTTTCCACTAATTTCTTCAATAACTAGAAGTTATTGCTCCAGTCAAGATTAATAATATTGATGCCGCTCTGGAAGGCAGCAAGTTATTAGCATGAACAAAAAAAAAACATAAAAAATTAAAAATTGTGACATCTCTTTTTTTGTTCCTGATCCACCAAGAGCAGTCATGCGAAAGGGGTCACCGGCATTTTTGCCAGTTTGAATAGCACATGAAGTTCAGTTTTGGATTTGGATTGCAAAGTGTCCATCAACTGAAACATCACATCAGGTGGAAGGAAAAGATGAATGGCATGTTCAAAAATGAGCCTTGACAAGGCTTACAAATATGAGGAAGCTCTTGTCTCAGTTTGAAGATCAGATCAGGTACCGTGTGCCGATTGTAGTTTCAACAAAAGGTCACGGATGAAAGAAGATTTGACATTTAAGAAAAGGAACAAAAAAAAGTTGAATCGCTGCTTATAAGAATCTGTTTTCAGTGAGATAAAACTACACAGAGCTTAATGTCTTCTAATGCTACAGTTAAACCACAGGGCCCATCAGAACAAGCTCTTCATTACGGTTTATTTCCTGCACCAAAGGCCTGCAGGTACATCCTCCTCCTCCTCCTCCTCTTCTTCCTTGTTGGTCATCATTCTCTTCAGCACCAGGCATAAGGTTTTGGAGGTTGAGACACACATTTTACCCATGAATGAAGGAATAATATTTTCTGTTAGAGCCAGTTAATATCGCTCACAATCCATATGTCAATATCAGATAAGTGCCTTCTGCATTCAAAGCACTACGAGTATTTTAACTTCAGTGCAGCTAGAGGATTATGTGGAAGTTTATATGAGTTTGATTTTAATAAATTTATGACATATATGGGATTACTGATGATAATGACATTGTCATCTCTGATTATTTATCTCACACAGCTGACTACAGATTAATGCATCGTTTAGATCCACAGTTTATTACAGTTGATAGCTGCCTCATCCACTACTACATCTGCATATCTGTAATTTGGAAATGGCAATGGATTAGAGGACATACACTGCACTTTCTTCAGTAGCTTCTCACTCATAATTTGAGTTCTTGATTTACAATATTATGTTCGCAATCAACCAGGTTATGCAACAAAATGCAACAAAAACTACAGGGGGAAGAAAAAACTAATCTACCTTATTCAATTCAGCTCCGTGATTTTTACATACGTGACTAAATGCTGCTTTTCAGTGTCTGTTTTATGACTTCCATGTCTCATATTTCAGGTTGTTTCATGGTTGTCTCAAAAAGATGCAAAGACTTTAAAACTCTTGTCACGAAAGTATCCATTATGCAGTATTTCTTCAAATGTTCTTACTTTGTTTCAGTATTCAAGGTTTCTGCCAGCACAATTATGTGATATTCAGCTTTGGATTAAAAAATGATGTAAATCTAAGTACTGTGCGCTCCTAATATAGAGAGAGTGTGATGAAAGGACACATACTGGCAAATAAAAACTGCAGAGTTTGAATAAACAGAAGAATGCTTTGGTGCCATGATAAATATGATGTTGTAAGTACCTCAGAAAGAGCCGTGCAGGAGCTAACATGGCTGCCACTGCAGTGCCCAAAATATTTACAGCTGGTTGCTTCTTTATATTCCTCACTAGATGGCAGCATGGAGCTATTGTTTTATTTGTGCCATTTACCGTGATGTAACCTTTTGTCCTAAAGCCTATTACTGCTCCCTAACATGATGGTACAACATGCACACCCAGACTCACCGGATTACCGTGAGTCATCACCGTGATATTAACAGAACAGGGTCAGATGAAGGGTTTAATTCCAAATTGCAAAGCATCCATTACATTTTTTTTCTACCTAAAATTCATGGCTTCATATTTCAAAAGAATTTCATAGGGAAAGATTTTCAGGTAGCTAATAACTTACATTGTTCAGCAAGATTAACCTTCATGTCAGATGTTCTTGGGAGGAAAAGTCATTTTTCCTAATCACATCCTGGAATGAAACTGTTCAAACAATGGAGTAAAGTTTAGTTTGGCTGTCTGAAGTTTCTTGAGGCCCTCATGGGGTCAGCAAAACTCTTCTGAGAGAGTAAAAGTACAATATTCTGGCCTATGTTAGTCAAAACTTTAGCGTTACTGATCTTCTATCTGACTTTCCGAGCACCATTAGAAAATTGTTCAAAAAGACTTAAGATAGTAAACCTGTAGCACACTTAACCTCTGAGAAACAGGTTAAAAATAGAATGACGCTATGTCATTTTTTTTTCTCTTCAGATGAGTCAGTTGACAAGTGAAACTCATGACAAACAAACAAAAAGTAATTTTGGATTACCCCCCTCACACACACACCTCTCCCCTCCCCTCCCACACACTTACACACACACACACACACACACACCCCTCCCCCAAGCCTCACCTACAAGATGAGTCAGGAATGTTTTGGATGTTTGTGTTACTGTGAAATATCCCAATGTTGTGCAAGTACCATGAGCTGAAACCTGGTGATAATGTACGGCAGAACACATTTATATCTTCACCTTTTCACACTTAAAAAATGTATGTTTTTTCTAACTGTTCCTGTTTTCTTGGATCTGCTAAGACATAGTGATAAAGTGACTTCCAGTTGTTCAGTAAACCTGTTTGACTGGTTGCATAAGGTTAACTGCCTCAACTCCCGTTTTTTTTATTTTTTGAAGTAACAGTGAGCAGGAGTTTCCACATAAAGTATACAACACAGAAAACAGTGGACATATTACAGAAAATGAATACTGAAAGGCTGCACTCAACAGGAGAAAAATAATTAAAACAAATGGTAGCCTTCATACAGATCAGATGTTATGTAAATGCCTTCTTCACCATCTTACCTGCACTCAAATATGCGCAGAATCCAACGTTAAATGCACACATCCAATGCACATCGGATAATGGAGCTGAACTGAAAGTGAAGGGCGACATTAATCACAATGCCCATAGACTTCCTGCCCTACTTCCATGCTGTTACAGCGAACTGGTTGGAGCAAACTGCCACCTGAAAGCAGTTCACCCTAAGGGCACAACACACCTCAAAATAAAACCCACGAGTCAGTCAGAGGATCATTTATGAAATCTCCGCCTTCAGCTACCTCCATCCAAATAAAATTACACAGGAGGGAGAGCATGAGAGTTTTTGAGTATATAAAAATCAACAGGTATATATTAAGATTAAAGTAGGTTGAAAAGGAGGAACCAAAGGTGGGGAAACATATAAAAGAAAAAGAACCAATGGAAAGGAAAAAAAACAAAGAATAAAAAAAATACTGTTCTTATGCAAACAGAGTTGAGTAATTGAGGGTGAAGTGAGGGTTACGGATAATACACACATTCATTTGTACCTGGGCGCTGGTCAGTACAATCACCTTATTGCACCACAGGTGTGGTTAGGGTGAAATGCCTTTGCCCAGTGGCACTGTGGTGATGAAGGAGCTGTTGAGACAGAGGAGAACGTGTATCTTTCACTTTCGAAGGCCTGTTTTTCCAGGCACGAGTTCACACAGATTCAGTTTAAGGTGTTCAGAAAGCTGTTACATGTACAGTGTGTCTATGAAACTATTTGGCCACCCAAGAATAATTTTGTCAGAACAGTTCATTAGCAAAAACAAAATAAAGTCCATCCCAGGGACTTAATGAATCCAAAAGCCAATATCATCTATGCATTAACCTACTTGTATGATTTATTGATTGATGTTGTCTAGAATAAAACAAAAGAATAAATACAGAAATTACATATATATGTATAGAAATAAATACAGTGAGTTTTTTTTACCAAGATGAAGGTCATTTGCATGGAAAAACACTATCAGCAAGCTTAAGGGTTTCTAGATTAAGAGGACAGCATTTCTCTCAGTAGTTTGCAGCAGAGATGGAGGGATGTCTATATATTGTATATGCTGTTTCTATGAGCTGTTGTCACTCACATATTATTGCTCATGGCAAAAATGACAAGCAAAGATTTCAGTCAGTCGGTTAGTTCAGAAGTTGATTTATTGTCCCCTAGGGGAAAATCCTGCTCACAGTTAGCATATACTGCACATGCATACTGACAATTACACATGAAAACAAGATCTTGCAGACTGAGACAGAGCAGCATAATAAAATCAATGGCACAGCAGCAACAAAGCTGCACACACACAAATCAGCACAAGCTAGACGTCATTAAAATAAATTAAGAACATGAGCAGAGGGTGAATCTATTTTTGCAGGGCACAGAAGCTGACAGAGATTAAGTAAAATAAGCGGTTGATAAATACTGCGAACATAACTTTCATAATGTTAACTGCAACATATGGTACCTAATGTGGTGTTTCACTTGTAATTGAGTATCATTAGCTGAGTGCTGGAGCCAGGTAGCTTCTGCTGCTGCAGTGAGTTGCTATTCCTGGATATGACAACCAAATCCATATATACATTATGTCTTATACTGTTAAAAAAAAAAAAAAAAAAATATGAGCTCAACAATTTGGTGTCTTGTATATCCTCATATTTAATCCTGTGATTTTTTTTTCTAAATTAAAAAAGGTAGGCTTACACATTAACACACATGCAAACACATCCAGTATTTTCATGTTGCATGAACATCAAGAGTTTACTGTGCAAGGTGATACCTGAGGTGCTACCTTTAAAAGACTAAAGCAACCAATTGAATTTCACACATATGTAATCATAGCACGAGAGATGATGCGATGAGCCATTTGCAAAAGTTGATAATTATGTGACTTCTGCAAGTGTCACAGCATAGCATAGTAATATAAACCCCCCTTTACTGGATTTGAGGAAGATTTAACGATAAACATCTGACATCTTCTAATACACAAATTGAACTTGGAACTTTATTTCTCACACAACTTCCATTTATGTGGGCACTGTTTCCCATTTTGAATAAGATGCCTATTCAAACAGCATTCTTTCTCTTTACCTGATGATTTATTTATTTATTTTTTGTCTTTTTTGTCTAACTGTCATCACAGTTAAAAATGGCATTATTCAGTTTGCCCCACTTGAACTCGGCAAGCTGCTAACCTAAGCAAACATTTGGGAATGACTACTAAACCTTTTTGTGTTTTCTGCTTATACCAAGCCTCTTAATATAACATTTATGGGTGTGTGCTTTGACTAATTCTAATATGGCTTATGACAGAGGCTCAGCTTTGTGGCCTATTGTCAGATAATGGGACTACATGATTCACTGTGCTTATTACCACTTTAAATCTAAAAAAAATTAAAAAATTAAAATAAATAAATAAATAAATAAATCTGTGAGCTCTGCTGTTGCTGCTCCAAAGTTAAATGCATCTCATCCACATTTTCATTTGAGTGAGTTTTAATTCATTTTAATATTTTTAATGAAATTATATTTTTTATGTATTTATTCAGTTTTAATTGTACAGTACTTTGGCCAACATTGGTCGTTTTTAAATGTGGTTATAAATTAATTCACATGACTTGAAAAATGTCAACCAAAATGTAAACCAATCCAATTCTTATGGGGGAAAAAAATGTTGTAATAGAATATAAACCGCTTATGACACAGCTAGTGCTTATCCCTTTCAACCTGTTGAGACCTTTTGACACACATTACATTGTGTAGCACTGACTGAAACAATATACTAAATGTCAAATCAGCACATCAACACCACAGTCTGATCATTTCTTAGTTGGTGCCACATCATATTTACCTCAATGTCTGAAGGCAGCATTACCTGAATGAAAATCTTACCTGTGTGCTTTCTATTTTGTTTACTGCTTACTCTGACAAATTTATGTGGTGAATGTCCAGAGTGCAAATATATTTTTGTTACCTTTACAACTAAAGCAAACAAAAATAAATAGTCATATGATTTTAAGACCTGTGGTATTGCTGTATGCCTATTAGATTCTCTGTAATATAATTTTGTGACAAAAGCTGTACAGTTTGCCTACTTTTATTGTGGCAATTGTATAGTATTATCAGATTTATTATAGAATTGCTTCATTCTAAGCTCATATTGAGGTTTTCTGTCTATCTTTTTCTACTGATCTATCAATCCACAACAGATTGTGGAAGTTTGTGTTTATTTCAGGCAAACACCCACATCATGAAACTTGGGAGTCCGTGACGCTGCGGCTGATGACTCGAAACTGCGTGCGCGTCCCCGCCCACTTGTAACAGAAACCGCCTAAAAATGCTCGTCCCCGCTGATCCCTCCCCACTCAAGGTGCGGCCAAGGAACAGGTGCGTGAGGAATACCTGAGAGACCCCAGAGACGATAAAAAAGCATTATACTCTACTAACTTATTTTAGGAGGTGAAGAAACTCCACTTACTGAGTGAATTTATTAATAACCGAGCCGTCTGCTTTGGAAGCAACCAAAAAGTTAGCAACCAAAGCCGTCAGATTTTGAGGAGAGAAGGATATCTGTTTTCCTGGCAGGTGGACGTCGTCGCCTTTGTTGACTCCAATCACATCGCTCAAGGACTTTGAAATGGCCAACTCGGGTTTGCAGATTTTGGGCTTTGCCCTTTCCCTAATAGGCTTAATTGGACTGATAGTTGGCACCATTATGCCCCAGTGGAAGATGTCTGCGTATGTCGGGGACAACATCATCACAGCGGTGGCCATGTACCAGGGACTGTGGATGTCGTGCGCATTCCAGAGCACAGGCCAGATCCAGTGCAAAGTCTACGACTCAATCCTGCAACTGGACAGTAAGTCTCTCTTTAGTCTGGCTTTAAAACAACAACAGCAACAAAACTTTAGCCTCCAAACCTAGATGAAAAGGTGTTTGAAATTTACCAAAGCTTAATTTAAGGCCATGGAAGCCTTTAACGTTATTGTTGCCATCCCAGTGTCCTAGAGGTCTTGTATTGGGTTGCTCATAAGTTGTTGCTTATAGGTTAATGTGTGTGTGTGTGTGTGTGTGTGTGTGTGTGTGTGTGTGTGTGTGTGTGCATGCCAGGCCC
>OMLB01020941.1:22534-37325 GCA_900302555.1 Myripristis jacobus
AGGAAAATGGCTTTAAAACAACAACAGCAACAAAACTTTAGCCTCCAAACCTAGATGAAAAGGTGTTTAAAATTTACCAAAGCTTAATTTAAGGCCATGAAAGCCGTTATTAACGTTATTGTTGCCATCCCAGTGTCCTAGAGGTCTTGTATTGGGTTGCTCATAAGTTGTTGCTTATAGGTTAATGTGTGTGTGTGTGTGTGTGTTTTACTTTCCATGATCAGGCCCATGACATTGGTCTTGTTTGAGTCTACATTGAACTGGTCTTAAGGTCTTACATGTGACGTGCTGAAACCTGTCCTGCATCAGGAAATTGTTTAGGCCTACCAAATGACTAGCACCTGTTGCTGCACTAAATTGAGACTGACATTTCATTCATTTATACCATATTCACCTCCTTATTTTTTTAAAATTTGGTGTATATTTATTTAAACGGTTTTTTTTTTTCTGTTAAAGGGTTTTTCCAACTTAAGCAAAATAATTTTCCACCCATGCAGAGCCTGAAGGCCTGCTTCATTTTCAGCTGTGTCCAACCTGTTCCGTCACTTATTAACTCTCTTTTTATTAACTCCAAATGTTGGCTTCTCCTCCTGAAACTGCAGGCACATCAAGTCCCACGTAAAGTTTCTTATGTAAATGTCAGTGGGTGGCCTGACTGACCAGCTGGCACAGTGCCACTTTTCATGGCAGAAAACCCCCGAAAATTCAGACTTTTTCTTTTTAGCCTGATAAGTAGTCAGGCATTGCCTTTTCCACTTAGACAATGATTATCCTGCCATTTTTCTAACACTGCAGGTGCTCCTCCTCTTCCTGTAAGTGTATGGAGGAAAAAAAAAACCCTCTTAAATGGTCCTGTATTTCATGGATAGTTGCGGGCAAAACACCATCATCACCGCCATCTGTTTAGTCAACATTTCTTCATAGTGGGCCTGCAAAACAGTTGAACCACCTTGCATCAATTTCAAATGGAGTGTTTTTGTCATCCTAGTGTTTCAATCAGGATTGTTGCCTTTGCCTCTTTGTCCTCCAAAAGGTTTGAAAATGTAGATGAAAGAGACGGTTTGTTTTTTTTTACATGGCGCTTTATAGCACAGAACAAAGCATTTTAATGTGTAGGCCTCACTTCCTGGTTGTCTTATGTAGCTGTGGAGTGGTTCTGATCTGGGATTGTTTGACCGGTTAACATAAATAGGCCTGTTAATGCCATTAAACGAGCTCTATTGCTAAATGAATAAGTAGGAGCAGCCATCACGTTTCCTTTTATTAAAATGTTTTGATAAAATGATTATTTGGCTTAAAACAAAGTATTTTTAAGATCATGCGTACTGTGATTGTCTATATGACTCATTCATTTATTAGTGGCAGCTCAGTTGATCTTTGCATGGCAATTGCAGTAGACAATATTATGTATTCAAGATTCAGTCGGCCCTCATTCTTCTTCATAAGAAAGCTTCCTGTGTAGTCACGGTAGTGTGGATAGTGCTTGGCTGTCTTATTGAGTGGCTTAAATTTGTTAGATGTGTGTGTTAACTGTTGACTTGAGAGCTAACAGCGCACAAAACAGTCCAGACGGTTTGTATGACTATGTTTTAGTGGCTGTAAACCATTTTATCAAAACACTTGATAAGATGCCTGTAAAACAATGTATCTTATCACCTGTTCAAACATGAGCACAAGCCAGCTTTGATAAACATGGTGTGATTAAAGCAGCGGTCAGATATGCATGTGAATCAGCAATGGCTCTGTATTTAATCAGTTGAAAATCAACTAATACTAACAACTTCACTTTATATGAAACAAAACTGGCAAACTGTGGGATTTTTGTGCAACAGCTTAATTATGTTTGGATGTTGTTGCTATGGCACCATAATGAATAACATTATTGACCTTGAGCACCGGCTTATTTGATACACGGAAGGCCTGCGATGTTTTTTGAATGCTAGTTTTCGGGCTAAGAAATATCCACCTGCTGAAAGGGCAGACTGTGAGAAGCTGAAACAGGGAGTGTCTTCCTCCTAATGAAACCTGAAACCTGGTTAGACCTGTTCCTATACTGACTACACACACAGACACACACACACCCCCCATCCCCTCGAGAGTTTTTCAGAGCTTCCGGTTAGAGCTAGTTTCTGTCGTTTGTTGTGAAGGGAGTGGCAGTGATACGCAAGAGACGGGAGTCTGTTTTACATCGGCGCTATACGTGTTATTGTATATTTTACATGAGCAATGTTTGTTTAGTCTTTAAAGCACAAAAATGTTTCTCAGTTATTAAGTTGGAGCCTTTTATGAATGTGCTAAACTTAGGAATGTAAGGTATTTCAAATGGCAATGAAGGCAGGGGTTTATTTTATTTCTTTATTTTTTTTAATCCCGGAAAAGCTTGTTAAGCAGACCGCATCCCTGAGCCTGTTTGTTGACCGTGAAAGTGTTTGATTTTTGTCCTAATAAATGCACCCTGTCCTCCTCCTCCTATCCAGGTGCCCTCCAGGCGACTCGCGCCCTCATGATTGTTGGTATCATCGTAACAGCGGCCGGACTGGGTGTAGCCTGCATGGGAATGAAGTGCACCAACTGTGGAGGAGATGACAAGACACGCAAGTCTCGCATTGCCATGGCGGGTGGCGTCATCCTGCTGATTGGAGGTAAGATGCCATCTGATCTTGATTTATTTATTTATTTTTTTTTTCAAATTTGTTTTCTTCGGATTCAGTCTCAGTGATATGTTTTTTTCCACTTTCCCTCAGCCTTGTGTGCCATAGTTGCTTGCTCTTGGTTTGCCCACAACATCATCCAAGCGTTCTACAACCCATTCACCCCTGTCAACACCAAGTAAGTACAGGACAATTCTCAATTAACCTGTTCCTCCTTTTGTCTAAACATTTGCATCAAATTCTTCCAAATGTTCATTCACATTTTTTTTTGTAACTGTTTAAAATGAGGCACAATGCAACTTGAAGTCCTGCAGATACTGCTTTGCTCTTCACTTACACTAAGCAACTTCTCTTTTTTTTTTTTTAAGGTATGAGTTTGGCGCGGCCATCTTCATCGCCTGGGCTGGAGCCTTCCTGGATGTAGTCGGGGGTGGTATGCTTGCAGCATCCTGTCCCAAGAGCAAACCCACACCAAAGTACCCCATCTCCAGACCCCCCAGCAGCAAGGAGTACGTCTGAGCAGGATGGGACCCACCGTCCACTTGCTGAAGGAACGCGTTCACATTTGTACTTGGTCCAGCGCAGAATAATATTGCTGCAAGGTTTATCTGTTTGTTTGTTTTTTACTTCATGTTTTTAATTTTTTCATTAAAGAGGCCTACCCCGCGTTGTTGATATGTAAGATTATTATTTTAAACATAAAAGCATTAAAGGTTTAGATAATGGCTTATGTTTACCTCTGTCTAAAGAAGAGCAGATCACAAAGACATGCTAGTCTAACTTGTGTGCAGTGCCTGCTGATTTGTACTCTGTTTTAGCATACTGACTTTAACTCAGCTTAGTTGACATGCACAATATACTAACTAGAAATTAATGTGAAACTACCTGCAGTGGCATGTGATTTTATGTATTCATTACACATTTTTTTCATATGCTTCATGCTCCAGTGTACAGTATGGCTGGTATATTGTAAGGATTGTACATGCTCCGAATTGTAATCATGGAAAAAGACAGCTCTCACACTGATGTACAGGCCAGATGCATAATGCAGACTTCATCAGTTGGCATGGTGCAATCTTCCCACCATTGGGTCCATGCAGCGGTGCTTTATTTATATGAACCGTACAATTAATTCCCACGGTAGACTGTTTTAATCAAGTGCTTGAACCAGATGGGAACTCTCTACTGTGCTTTACAATAAAACAGCCTCCTGTAATTCAAATTGCCAAAGTTGATGCCGTCTAATACACAGCACGACCGATGTAGTGAGCCACTTGTTTCCTCCTGCTTTGTTGTAGTTATGCGTGTCAGTGAAAGGGCTTGTGTTTTCTCGATGCTGCTGCTGGTAGTTTCACAGTTACTGTTGCCACACTAACCAAAGTTTCCCTTTTAAATATGTTCTGTGTGTGGTGTGCAGTTTTCATCATGTACATAAAATAAAATCAGAAGTTGCATTGTTTTTGGTTGTGGAAATGCTGTAGAGGATATACATACACTCCTTTTGCCAAAAGAGGAAGTAACAATTGAAAGAATTAACTCTGACACTCAGCCTCATGATCATTTTATTAAACTTGCATGTAGTTTGTTCTTTGGAAATGTGAAAGGAAAGTTTGTGGTATGTGAAACAGCTTACAGCTTGGAGCAGAGTATGTTCCTCTATGAAATAATTGCACTTGGCAGAGCATTAACTGTAATTACACAGGTATGACCCTGCATTTATGGAAAACTAATAATCCATTAAAAGCAACATATTGGCACTGAAAAGACTTAATGGATATAAACCTCTGCTGTATCCAGGTTAACAGGTTTGAATGAGGCAACAAGGCTTGAGCTGAGGAGATGATTTTTCTTCTTTGCACCTCAGATGAGGCAGGAGTCCATACTGTCAGACACCAACAGGGACATGCTTGTGGCTGGCAGGAGGCCATCTTGCTTTGGTTGGATGGGCACAGAGCAACCATGGCAGGGTAATGAAAGATGACTGTGTTTCCTTTGGCGTCACTGCCATCTTGTGGTGTATGTGTATAACCAGCATTTTCGATGAACTGTTAAACCATGTGAGTATGTATGTACAGTATGTTATACTCTGTAATTTGTTTTACGTTCAATAAAAAAAAAAAAAATCATCATTATGGATGTTCTTTTTGGTATTCATTTTAAGCTTTGTGGGAGAAGTGTGTCTGAAAGCAGTATTTCACTAAAGTGGATCATTTTCACTTCCAGCTCAATTACCAGTATTGACTCTTTTGTAATGTCACTCATTTGGCTCCTGCTGGCTCCTCTCTCCTCTTCTCCAGCCAGAAAAAAGCTGGCATATAGCTTCAATATGTCTTCTTATTTGACTAGCATGACCTCATTATGAGGCTTGCTATGTTTTCTTTCATTTGCCACAGCATACCTTGTATGACTCATGATATAATTACACATATTCATATTTAACCATTTCAACTGGGTAATGCTGTGTGCATCAGCATGTCATGCTCCCAGAAAACTAGCTGAAGGCACTGAGAGTCAGTACACAGACGTGCCAGGCTGTTTAATGAAGGACAAAAATGCAACGTAAAGGTAAAAAGATTTATATTTACATTTATATATCAATATGCAATTGTCAAAACAACTGTAATATTTCGGTGTGATCAATGTTCTCATGACAGCAGAGTTGATTTTGTAGCTTCTATTTCACACCAATTGTTAGTGGTAGTATTTTTCAAAATTAAAAGTACTTTCACATAAACCCAGTGATTCCCTGTCTCTAAGAGGATGCTGCTACTTGTCCTTGTTGTTTCTTTTCTTTTCTTTTCTTTTCTTTCATAAACATGCTGGAAGAGATTTTTCCATTCATCTGCAACTGCAAAAAAGCGCCCTCTTCTGTTTGACTCTCAAATATTATGAGCCTGACAGTCTGCTAATATTAATAATAATATCCAGAGCTACACCTGCAAAATCTCCAATATATCTGTAGGTTTTTGAAATATACAGGTATTCAGTGGCAAGAAAGACTGTAAAAAAAATTACACAATTAAAGAGAAGGGTCATACAAATTTCAAAAAAATTTTAACTCAAAAAGAAAGAATTTTCCATAACCACACAATGCATCTGTGCATGTATTTCTCCACAGAAAGGCCTCATGCAAACATTTTCCGCCAACTAAGTGGCCATACCTACAATTAAGATTTGATAATGTGATGACACCAGGAGAAAAGCATTTACCTCTGTTATCTGTAGTCTCTATTTTCTCTTCCTTTGCGGGCCACTGGGCCTGCTGGTGGCCTCAGTTTCCTTTCACTGTTTGCAGTTCTTTTTTTTTCTTTTTTTTTGTCCTCTCTGTCTGCACCGTCTCTCATCACTTCCCTCACTTTGTCATTATGTGTCCCGAGGTTATGATTGTTATGATTTATAAGACCCACCAGTGTCCTGCTCTAATTCTCCTCCTCCTCTTTTCTCATCCTCCCTGCCATTCTCTAATCGGTTATTCTTTCTTCCCCTCAGGCCAGATCTTAGAAGTAATAATGAAAATGATTTAACTCCTAAGTGGCCAGTGCTTCTGACTGAAAGCACACACACACACACACACACACACAGGCACACACACACACACACACACACGCTCATGACTGTTCCAGCTATTTTCTTCATATTAGTAGACATTATTTTTTATATGCACCCAAGGTTTTAGAAATCCCCTAATTAAGAGCTGCACATTACATGTTTTCTCTGGCGCACTCAGTTATGGGAACATTGTTTGCTTTGGGACAAACAAATCCCTCCCTGATGTAGGCGACGATAAATAATATGGTTTAATTCCATACTTTCACAAACATGTTAATTAAATGAACACATCAACACTTTCGTGACAGGTTTGAGGACAATTTGTCTGTGCCAGTCCCCTTAGAGTGTGATGTGACTCTCTCTCTCTCAGGATGCTGATGAAAGAGCTGCTTCCCTCTTGGAATTTAATATGCAACTTTTTATTGGAAAACAATCGCATGCCTCCGTAAATCCTGACCGCAATATATCTGTTAGCTCTCCTAATCTAATCAAGACCGGGTGGGCTATTTATCACTGTAAATCCAGGGCATTTCAGTCTTCTTTTTATTATTTTAATACATTTCTGAGCTATCAAATCACCAAAATGATGAATTATAGGTGTCCAGAGCAGAAATGATGAACTACCCAATTTAGGCGGTCATTTTAACAACTTAAGACAAAAAATGAGCCAAAAAGGGACAACATTTTTCAATCTTCACTCTTTTCTTTCCTTTTTGGCACTCTTTTTTTTTTTTTTTTAATAATGCTTTCTAACTGGCCTCTATTGCCATGCTAGTAAATTATTTACAGATGACATACTGCATACACACACACACACACACACACACACACACTCAAGTTCTTGAGTGACTGGAGGCTTATTAAGAGGCTCATGTTTTCTTATGAGTTACACTAGCCATGATTTCTATATAAAAATGTAAACCAATCATGCCAGTTCAAACCAGAAATTAGGACTGCAGTGGGGAAGAATGTCCCATCCCATCTAGCATCACTGAGAGCTCACAGGTCAGCCTTGTTTACCCAAATGAACGTCTGGTGTTGAAACGTACAGCAAAATGCAAAGCATCTCTCCAAGACAGAATCGAGCTGGCGCTCTGTCCAGAGAAAGCTGGACTTAATCAGTAATCAATTTTTACCTGTCTCATCCATTTCCTGTGGTATAAAGTGATCAAAATGATCAAACTGAAAAATATTACATTATTGATAAGTTTATGCTTAAGCCTTAAAAATATCTAAAATGTGAAGTCTTTTGATGAAAGAAACTGTTCAAAAGTTGCATTATACCTCACTGTATGTGATCACTGCTATGGTCTTTTTTTTTTAATCATTTCTGTGACAATATGTCAGGACTAATATTCAGTGGTCCAGTCATTTTGCATCATTTAAAAATGCCTTTCTGCCAATGTTACACTTTTATTGTGAAATACACAACTGTTGTGATTGCACATTTCATACTGTGCATTCAAAGTATTAATAAAACAGTGTTACAAAGGGAAAACACAGGAAGGAGAAAAAGAGAGTGTAAAACAAAGTAATTTGTGGCTGACACACAGAAAAGGAGTTCAGTGGAGTGAAAGTAATTTAATCCCAAACAAAATAACAGCAGCAACATCAGTGGTTACAATAAATGAGTGAAAAACCGGTAAAACAGGTGATAACAGAAAAGCTCAAACTCAACTTGTTTGAAGTGGAAAAAAGCATTCATATTGTGAGATTATCTCACCTCATCTTACAGTTTGAAATAATATAATGTTGCAGATGAAGAGTCTGTAAACTGAAATAACTTGTGTCTCTGCATAATTTATGGATTTTTGAAGTGAAGTAACTCAGAAAAACCTGTAAGTATAGATTATTAAATTTTAGCATTTCAGTGGATTGCTGATGTTCCTAAATTATTGCAAGTGATTTCCCAAGCATTTGATTTTGAAAGTGAGCTTCCACATTTGGTCTAAACTTGATCACTAATGTTGATCAGCAGGGGTAAATCATTTTGGAGTAGTTAGAAAGCATTGTCAACTTGATTTCTATTTGTGAACTATTATGGCAAGCAAATAACACGTAGTTTTGCAGGAGAGACAGTGACGTATTTTGAGATTGCGCTCTCTCATTCTTGTCTCACTAATTGCATTTTCTCACAGCACAATTGAGTTCCAGGGAAACAGGGAAAGGCCACAGGCTTTTCATGTATTGACAGGAAAATGAATGATAAATGGCATTCATTCAGTGCATCCTGAATTTGCTGGGGTTTTTTTTCTTCCAGTCCTCCAGGCATTAATCATGGCAAAAAAAAAAAAAGGGCATGAGGTTAAGGGGAGAAGGCAGAGTGACACATATGACACCAGTGGCACAGTTTTTAATTGTGGGTCTTTGAGCTATATCCACCAGTGTTAACACAATAATACAAGTATAACTAATATTAACTATATGAGAAATAATGAGGTGAAAATGGAGTTAAATACTGTAGGTAAATGCTGGACTGATCTGAAATCTGACTGAAATCTGATAGACATTTTATGTTTTTTTTTTTTCTTTTTCTTTTTGAGGTCTAAAAATATGACCCACTTAACTTAGGTAGTTTGATAGAGTTTGAGTGGACTATTCCTTTATAGCCAATTTGAGCAACTCAATATCCACACTTATATCCTACTTATAATCTTTGTCACAATTTTTGAGCTCCTCACTCATCATTGTAGGCTACATTTTATTTGTGCATTTATATTAGAAATAAAGTCTGCTATAGCTTGTAAACATTCATCATCTCTTCCTCCTCTGAACTGAATAAAAAAGCCAAAAAGTCTGGGAGTACTCGATGAGTTTGAAAAAAAAAATATTATTTGGAAATTGCTCATGCATTGATTTAACTAGGTTGAATGAGGACAGTGGTGGTGTTTCTCTCTCTCTCTTTGTCTGTTAATATTATAATAGTTTCTATAATAGTTTTTGTTCAGTATGTTGCTGAATTTGATATCACTGTCTTTGGTGAGAGAGGTCCTTTTTCTCAGTGGGATTAATTTAAATGTGTAAAACAAGTCTTCCAACTCAATACAACCAGTAAGGGTTGTTTCTTCCAACCCTCTAATACGATCCAAAGCACTGTTTCCTGAGTGAGCTAGGTAGCTATGTACCTTGCTAGCCACTAAAAAATATTTGGTTAAGGTTAGTAAGACGTTTTTGTCAAGGTTAGAGAAAGGCTTAGTTATGGTTAAGGTTAGGAAAATGTTTTTGTTAAGGTTAAAGTAAGGCTTGTCATTTTGGTTAGGTTAGGAAAAGGAAAGGGATATGGTTATGACAGCTAATATTAGTGAACGTTTGCTAATATTAGGTAGCTAACATTAGCTACCTAAGAACAAACACTGGCCTCGCTTGGAAGTCCAGTTATCTAAGTGAAAACAATGTTAATCGGCCCATCCACCACACCACCAGCCTTAAAATGTGGATTTTGTCACTCCCTTAATGCTACACCACAACGTCATTATTTTCAGGACCACCAGAGGTAACTAAAGGTCGTTATAAGCTGCTGTATTAACGACCTATGGGGTTGTTTTTTGCCAGAGGACAGTCTCAAAAAGAAGCAACTAAAAAATCTTTTCCCTCCCTCTGCCTGCAGATCTGACTGACTTCAAATAAATCCAGAACTCATAACATGTGCGTTTGTGAAACATCCATCACATTTATGTGAGAGGGAGGGTAAGAGACTCATGAAAGTCTGTGTGTTGAATGCTTGTGTGTGTGTGTGGTGGTTTTGAACAGTGGGTGGTTGTTCACTCTTTTGTCTTCACATGAACAGAAAAGGATTACAGCAGTTAGGTTAGGAGTGAGAGAACAGATAAGTTACTAGAATGTCCTTCCAAAAGCAGATGGTTCAGGGCATGTGTTTAAGATTTATTTTTAATGCTCCATTGTGCACAATTTATCAGCTCATATCAGAGGAATTTTTCATTGAGGCACATTTCCAGTTGTTTGTAGGTGAATCAAAACACTTAGGAAAATTAACAATAAACCAACATTTAATAGTAAAGAACCCCTCCAGTAATATTCTGTGTCCACCAGCCGAATGAACATCTTCTCTGCTTTTTTCGGTGACAATGCACACAGCATGAAATATTCTAAATGTAATGTTTGGTAGGAAAGATAATATTCCCTTTGTCTATTAATCATTTTGAAAAAGTGCACTTTAAGCACAAGCGAACAATGGAATATAGAGGAGAAGTGAAACGAGAGAAAGAGATGGATGGGTGCTATCACAGATTAACAAAGTTCCAAGAAGAATTGAAGAGAGAACATTATGAGCCTGAATTAGAAGGATGAAGTGAGGAGACCGAGGCGGGGGTGAAATAAGGCAGGATGATGAGTGGAGTGGAGCGCCCCGGGCCAGGCGCTACTGACTGGGCTACTGTCCTCAGGTGGGGCAGGTGGGGCAACAGAGGAGGCTGGTGGCTCAATAGAGCACTGCTACCAGCAAGGACACAGAGACCCCTGATGCTCCAGGCACCCGGACCCCTAATCCAGCTGGGGGACAGGGTCAAAGGGCAGTCATTAGTGAGACAAAGGTTGGCACAGGGGGGAGTAGATAGTTGGCTTTTATTGAGTGTTAAAGGCGCACCAGCACTACAAAGACACCACTTGGCCATGGATGAGTGAGCACACACTCCCATTCACACCAATAGCCTTTGTATAAATGTAACCTCTAACAATGCACAGAAGAATGCAAAAAACACACAATCCCACCTCCACCAGCATCTCACTATTGTCTTGTGATCCCTGTTTTCCTCCCTCTTAAGCAGCCACGTGCTCAACAACAAGGGGCACAGTTAAGTGTTCCATGTGATCTCTGTTAAGAAATGACAACATTCAGTTTCTACCAACTATCCTTTATTCCACAGTAGAAAATGTAACCCAACTAAAATTTACTTTCATATACATATGCCACATTTTTTTCTCTAACATCTTCAGTGCTAAGCGTATACGGCTGTGCTGTTTCTGCTCTGCACCCCAGAGATCCCCTGTCAAACACTGTACTCAGTGTTTCTCACATGCATTTTCTGTTGATCAAGTTTCTGCAGGTCTGTTCAGCCATGATGACTATCGCAGTGCATGCAAATCACCCATACATTATATTGTGACCTGTTCTTCTTTTTGTTCAAAATATGCAGATCCTAATACATGTCTGTGTGTGTGTGTGTGTATATATGTGTGTGTCTGTGTAGATATTTACATGGATGCATGTATTTACTTGTGGTGTATGTGTGTGTCACTGAGTTTGTTTATGTGTATAAAGATTCCTTTAAATGAACTGAAGCTTTTATTTCATATTCTGTAGTTTAAAATTTTAACATGACTGCAACCTTTGAAAGCCCAGCAAGAAAATCAATAGAGTGCTTCAAATAAATATAAAACATGAAATCGCCCCAACTTTTAATTACAAAATTAATAGAAGACTGGACATGTCTCTTGTTATCTGCAAATGAAAAAAAAAAAAAAAACACATAACCACATCATAGCCCTTGGCGATGTTTTTATTGCGTGTGTCTACCTTTATTAATTTCACTTAACATGGAGAAAAGAAAAGCCTGGCAGCAGGGCAACTAAGCACATCAGCAGACAATACACATAAATATATAAATAAAACATGCTGTTTCTCAGTCATAACTTATGCTCTTTTATAGTGGATCTGAAACGCACATTATGCCTCGGTATGAAAAAGCTTAAGTAATAGTTCTCTTAAAAATATTATAGTGTGGTTTTATTAACTTTCTATCTGAAAATAGCACAGGATGCAGGAATGTTAGAGTGAGAGAGGGATATATGTGAATTACAACAGAAGAGGAGCACGGCATCTTAATAAAATAACCTGCTCTGTCACACTTTTATGGTTTCTTTTATTTACCTCTTTGAGATATTGCATTTAAATTTACATGATCCAAATCCAAGCTTACTGCATTTGAAAATTTCTCCATTTTCCCCCTGTGTTTTAGCTCTTTAAACTTTGGTTTCACAAGCCAGGCAATATAGTGCAGAGATTTTAGAAGTTTTGCATGAATCTGATCACAAGGTTGACATTCATTAAGCCACAGAGCCTCATTTGAAGTGTTTTTTAATTGGAACCCTGATATTAAAAAAAGATCATTTGGATTTGAATTTGAATTATTTAGGCATCGGAACACTGCAAAACTGATTTGAAGTGGTGATATTTAAAACCTAATGTCTCATTTTACAGAGGACCACATGTAAGTCGTCCAAGGACCCTTTGGGGTCTGCAAACCACACTTTGAACAACGCACATGTAGAGCACATAGAATCTCCTCCTTTGAAATATTGAAACTCCTTACAGGTTGGTCATATGACCCCATCAACACACATAATGCGAGGATGAGAGTGTGTGTGTGTGTGTGTGCTAGGGGAGAGAGAGAGAGAGGGAGAGAGAGAGAGAGAGAGAGAGAGAGAGAGAATCCCATCTTTGCATTTCCAGATAAAGATCAATCTTATAGGCTATAACCATCAAACCAGCATCAAGAGAGAGTTCTTCAGCAGGGCGGAAGATGAAGAGACATAAGACAGAAGAAAAAAACAAAACAGAACGGGCTAAATAAAGAAGTCTGCCTTCAACTTCATGAAGACATATTTTATGCATCAGATATGCTTGTCTCTCTGTAGTTCTCTGGAGCCCACCACCGGCTAAATGAGGGGGCAGTAAATGAGATGAGTGCCAGCAGCAGCGGAAGCCCTGGGGGCCTAAAACTCCAGCCACAAGCTGCCTCAAACCCTTTCGGCATTGACCAGATCCTCGGTGGCACAGACACAGAGGTTTCCCGAAATAACAGCAGCATCAGGTGCCGCTCTGCTCCGGGAGTCTGCTCAGATGGAAACACTTATCATGTGGCGTCCGCACTAACAAATACTGAATCAAAGTTGCACGGGGCGGACGTGGCGCTGTCCCCGGTAGGATCGCTGTGCGTCCCGGCCCACAGGCCGCTGGCTGCAGCTGTCACCCCGGCTGGATTAAGCAGCATCCTCCCCTGGATGGAGAGCAGCCAGCGATTTGCAAAGGACAGATTCGCAGGTACATCCTTTTCATTTACGAAATTAGACGTGATACATTTGTATAGGAGAGATCAAAGAGTCAATAGGGTACACTAAGATGAGCAAAATCTGCAGTGTTGTGATCAGTTTATTGGAAAAATAAAGTAGCCTGCAGACGTTTCAGTCGACTTAAAACGAGAGAAATTCAACAGTTAGAAAAAAGAGAATATAAGTCTAACTGGCTTCTATTTCTGTAAGATTGCTAAATGAGTTATATTTTATATTTGTTTTTTTACTATGAAATATGACATGTGATACATGTTGTCATACTGGAGCTGACCGAAATTAACTCGATTTAGTGTGTTTTGCTGACAACATATAGACATAATTTCAGATGAGAAACTCATTTAAAATAGTTTTCATTTCAGACTTTCCAAAGGTAGCCTATACTGCTGGACTACTAAATAAATAAATAAATACAAACAACTGAAACGTTTCAGACAAATTCCAGTCCAAAATCATCTGAAAATTACAGTGGATGTTATTCTTGTGTAACTGACTTAGATTTGTAAAATTAAACAATAATGTTTAACTTACATGGAAAAATGTTGTGCATATGAGAGGACTCAATAATGCAGTTACTGGTGATCTGTGTGTAGTCTGTGCACAATTTTTTATGCTGCAAAACAGATGTGGACAGTGAAACATCAAAATCAATCATAAGAAGGTATTTTACCAACGTTTTTTATAGGGTTAGATTTTATTCTGCTTATAGAATGGGCACAACAAAAACAATTATCACAAATCAAAGTTGCTTGTGGAAATATGTTTGGCAATATGATGCCAATTATTCATTTATTCAGTTATATACTGTGATCTGTTTTCATGTAAGGTGAGCTGTACCTTCCATCACTGGTTCATATATTTGGATGATGTACGTATTGTACTGTTGTTCACAGAAACATCTTAAATTCATATGGAACACAAGAATGCTTTTTTAATGACTCTGTTGAAAATCTTGTGCTTTCAACATGATAATAATGCTAATACTACTACTACTACTAATAATAATAATAATCAGTTTCTCTCAACACTCTCTATCTCTATCTCTCTCCCTCTGTCTGTCTCTCTCTCTCTCAACAGCTTTGACACCCTTCACTGTGGCTCGGCGGGTTGGTCATCCCTATCAGAACCGCACACCACCGAAGAGGAAGAAGCCTCGCACTTCCTTTTCCAGGATACAAATATGTGAACTAGAGAAGCGTTTCTTTAGCCAGAAGTATCTGGCCAGTGCTGAGAGGGCAGCACTCGCCAAGACGCTGAAGATGACCGATGCCCAGGTGAAAACCTGGTTTCAGAACCGCAGGACCAAGTGGAGGTACGAACATGAGTGGGACACAGGAAGTAGAGGGAATAGAGAGAGTTCGCCTCCACTGCAGTGATTACTGTGTATTTGATATACAACATAAAAATAAATAAGTAAATAAAATAAAATAAACACCCACATCCAGTTATTGATGTATCATGAAGCCAAAATAAACCAAAGGACTGAATGAATAGACAATGTACTT
>OMLB01020942.1:0-10205 GCA_900302555.1 Myripristis jacobus
CTCAGATAATTAATTGGCTGTGATTGTGTACGCGCTATAATCCGCCGATTTCAGTAACTACATTATTGACAGCGGCAACTTGATTGACTTTGCAGTGGTTTTAATATTCTAGTAGTTCTAGGAGTTCTACTTAATATATATTTTTGTATACATGATGTACTATCCGATTTAAGCTCTGGCTGATCCAGCCTACCCAGCCACGGACCTCACTGCGCGTTAATTCATGATATACATTGAAACTATAAGTCCAAAGCATTAATTTTTTAAGACACCTCAATCTTGGTGATGGATTTGGGGCATGTTTTTTTATACCATAAGTGTGGCAATATAGAGGCATGGATGAGGTGCACGGGATAGAGGCACTGTGAATGAGCAGAACATACTCCCGGTTGTCACCCAGTAATGGGGGGTGGGGGGCGCCAGGGAGTAATTTCGCCTAGGGCACCAACATGGCTAGAGCCGGCCCTGTGTCTTGTTGTTTGCCTATTTGAATTGGAGAGTAGATCCGGCAGGTAGCCTCTGCAGGAAACTTGCACATACTAACTTTGTACTGTGAAGAAACAACCTAATAGTACTTCCACAATAATTGTAATAACACAGAAAAAAATGGGTACCAGGATTTGTTTTGTTTTTTAAGTTGGCTTTTAAGTTGGCTTCATCTACTTATGGATAGAGCCCAGGGAAGCACACACAAGCTAATGAGGATTTTTCAAACAAATGTTAGGGCAAAAATGCTCATGCACATTCATAATATTTATTAGTAAGCAGAAGTTCACTTTTTGGAGATTTTGCTTTGTGCACACATCTTTTGCTGTTGACATGTCCTGCATTCTTCAAGAGGTTTTGATAAATGTGATTGTGGCCTCAGGTTCTGGCATGCCAGCAGAGATGAATAAAACAAAGCAAAACGGAGCAGTTTTCTTTAGAAAACACTTGGGGTGCAGCCACCAATGGAAAACAATGGCTGCATTGACCAAAATAAACAGCACAGAAAAATTCCTTACTAGCTTGTATTAGACATTGTACCGGTAGTTGTTGATGGGGCACGCAGAGAAAGAGGACTTGAGATTGGGACAAATTCTTTTTGTTTTATTTTTCTTTATGATATATTTTAAGTCCTGGAAAATGTACCCACCTTTTTTGGTGCTTTAAAATTTCACTCCAAAAACTGTCAGACTCTCCATTATTACCAAGTAGAAATACCATAAGCCCTTTTCACATGATGCTCTATTGATAACTTTTAATTCTAAAAAACAAAAAAGAACATGTTTTCATCATGTTAAGTGTTTCTTTGCCGTTATCAGACATAACTGAAGCTAAATGAAATTGCTCTGCAAGCACAAAAATACCCTTAAAGTCAGATCAAGCCCTCTTAAAAATAAAGAACATCTTTCTAGTCTGTCTAGAATGGGACATATGTCCCATGTGTTCCTGAGTATTGGAGTAAATGCTGATCGTGAATAGGTAACTAAATGTGCATAACCTCTTTTGTTTTTGTTTTTTTTATGTGTCATTTGATCCAAACATCTCGAGTTTCACTTGTAACCCCGTGCACAGCTCATGAATAAGATATTGTTTCTTTTGTGTTTTGTCTTTCCAAATGCCACAGAGTGGAGAGAGCAAGCACTTTAGACCAAATAGAGTGGATGGTACAACTATTTGTACATCACTTGTTGCAGACATTTCTTGCACAGCCAGAAAAGAGGATTACTTCAATAAGCGACACCACAGCTCCTTGGAAGAGATAGGATGATGGCTGTTGACATGCCAAGTGTTTGCTGCTTGAGGTGAACTGACCCAATGCTTTGAAACCCCTGTGCGGTTGAAGGCTCCATGGTGAAGACCTAAACAAGAGAGATGACCGGGTGTAGTGACAAAGAAAATGACGAGCAACATGATGAAAGTACAGAAAAGCCAAACAAGAACCAAAGGAAAAGTAAAAGTGAAAAACACGTGTCTTTTCCTCCCGATGAGCAGATAGTGTCGGGCTTTGCTGAGCACAAGAAAACTGACAGAAATGGTAAGCTGTTGTCAATCTCTTTGTCATTTTGATGTGTTTCAGTATGATTACAAGTAAATTCTTATTCTCCTTGACTTTCACTTCCTGCAAAATGCACTGTATTTTTATTGAGTTTTTAACCTCTTCCACACTAAGGTCAGAAAATGAAAATAGACTACCAATAGGCACATTAAAAATTCAAATCAATAATACCATCACATTTTTTTAACCCTTTCCTTTTTTAAACAGCCCCTCCCCATGTCATGTCCCTCCTCACTCAGTTCTTCCTTTCGAGATAACCAGCCTTTCCACAAAGTGAACAGTGTCTCATGAATATGTTTGAAAGTAAATGCATTTTAATGAGAGGCCACACCCTCTGCACTACCTCAGTTTTTCCAGTTGATGTGAAGTGAATCAGTTGTTCCTTGCTCATTGACCAACCTTTCCACCACGTTTCATGCAAATGCTTTCAAAAAAACAAAACAACAACTATCCTATAAAAATATATATTATATTTTTTCTACACAACACTGGAGTTACAGGTTTATATTATCACAAATCTGATTAAAAGTACTTATGACTGGAAAAGTAACCTTTTTTTTTTTTTTTAAACAAAAATGATAGCCATACCCACAAGGTTGACAACAAGTTAGTTAAGGGTGCAATATGTGAAATTGCCCAGGGTTGACTTATGACTGTTTAGACTCAACTGACAACAAATAAGCAAACAAATAAAAAAATAAAATGGAATAAGTGCACAGTTTGATGCTTGAGTCCATATTGCTCTCATTTCCAATCTAACTGACTGGTTAATTACATGCTTATTTCATGTTTTTTGTTAGTTGAGACTGAAAAACTCACATTTTAGTTAACCTTCAGCAGGTTTGCGTAGTGCATCTTTAAATCTAAAAGTCCCATGAGGACTACATTTTCTGAAGACCTCTGCAACCAGATTTGAAACTCCAGTGCAACATGTCATTATATTAGGCAACTGTAGCTGTTCACTGGTGCACATGGTGTATATTACTAATAATTGAATGATAGGCTCTCTTACAGTACTTGTGGTCTTTGCCTTGTCAGTTGTCTTGTTGCTATGTCTTTCCTTAATTAGAAACCCCAAATACGTGTTACTTATTAATGTTAAAATGTTCCACGTTGCATCTTTGATGGGATGTTGAGATGGAGGGGGAACTGTTTCAGACTTATGGAGTGTGTTGTAGAACAACTGTGTCACTAATAGTTGGTATTTAATTTCAACCCCTGAGGTTTCAAAGAAAAAAATGAAGCATTTTCCTTACATCCCTACATGTAAAAACACAGTGGGTGCACTGCTTAATGTTACCATAGTGCTCAACAAGGAAAAAAATGTCAAGTGCTTCCTCTGCACTTGATTCACTTGGCATTTAAAGGATCACATGAGTGATTTTCAACTTTTCCTGATGTATTTGTCATTGCATATGTACACCATTACATTTGTCAGTACTTTATACAACTCTTTGAAATGCTCTGTTCATCCCGCCAAATCCTGCACCTGATGATGCAAGCGCAGGATGAGCGGTAGCAACAAAGACTCATTTCAGTCCAAAAAACCTCTCATCATTCTCTTCACTCATTAAACTGTGAGACTCTGAAAACCAGGAGAGCTAAAGCTGTGGATTTAGTTGCGATTGCTCAGCCCCCAACTGCATCATCAGGTGTAGGATTTGAGGTGCTGAATAGAACCTACTGTGGAGATTCAGAGAATACTGACAAGTGCAATGGTCTACACCAGGATACCACACATAAGATAAGTGCATAAAAGTTGAATGCTCCTTTAATTCCTTGGGTTACTTTGAGTATCTATTTATTCTGGCCTGAGCTTGTGATCAAACTGAACTTTGAGAGACTGTCCAGGTCTTTGTTCATCTTTCTTTAATGTGCCTTGAGATATCACATGCCAGTCAGCTGTTGTAGGACACAGACAGATCGGAAGATTCAAGTCTTTCAGTCCTCAAAATCCTCTCTAGTCTTTCACATCTGGAAGATCCCATCCCATAAGGCTGTGGCTGATAAATTGAGATGCCTGATTGGTTGAGATATGGTGCAGACAGACATTCATCCAGTCATCTGTCCTTCCTCACTTCTCTTTGACTGCCGTCTTCCCTGTAGTCCACACACACACACACACACACACACGCGTGCACACACACACACACACACACACACACACACACACACACACACGCGCACACAGAGCACAGAGCACAGTTTACCGTATGGCATTCCTGAGCCCCCTAAGCACTTTTGAATGGTTGCTGGTGGCTCACTGGGATGCAGAGACATTAAAGCAGTAATGAGTGTGTTCTTCTATTTTAGTTGACAGCTGCCTCACCTTGACAGAGGTAATGATGGCTTACCAGCAGAGCTGCAACAAACACCAGGTCCAGCCCAACACACACATCCTGGAACAGCTCCAGGTCAGTTCACTACTTTGAATCAGTGTTTTTAATGCTATTAATGGTTGTGGTAATAAAGTGGTAAATTTGTGAATGAGGTTGTGCTGTTGCACTGTGCATCAACCAGTGTGTCCAGTACTTAAGTCTTGTCCTTTGGATTTTCTGATGCTGATGTTTCTGTAGATGGCACTCTTTTTAATTTCTAGTTTTGCCTGTTCAGCCATGGTTTCAAAAACTACCAAATTCTAAGGACCAACCAGACACAACCGCAGACACAAGTTTGCACATAGCTTTCATGAACTGCTTATATGATGAATCTGCAGAACTGGAATGGAGTAGAATGGTCTTTCCGGTCTTTCCCATTCAAATCAACATAGCTGGATGTAGCAGTGTAAGCAGACACATGTCTGCTTACACCATAAATGGGAACTACAGGGGAGCCAGGAGGAGCTCAGCTCCCCTTAATATGACATGAGCTCCCCTAAAATCATAATTTGCGAAATTTTGGGGGGGTCTCTAAAATATGAATTGAGAACATGCAGTTGGTTCTTCTTCCATATAAAATTTGGATGCTATCCCCTTTCTCTAATTTTGTGCTCTGGCGCAACTAAACACATTCTTTCTAACCCTTGATGTAACTGAGGACTACAGAAATATCACAGATTGATTTATCCACCTAAGCAGAGAACCCGGCCCTCTCAGACCCGCTGGAATAATTCAATAAGCTGAGCCTGAACTGACCTGATTGGGTGTGTAAGAACGTTCAGATGTGAAAAATGTTTAACGTGGTTATTGACGTATTAAAATGAGGCTGGCGTGAGCAAGAATGTCTTCTTTTGTTAAAGGCCTTGTGCCTCTTAAATGCCATTTATTTTTTTTGTGTGGAAAGTAAGAATTCCATTGTAAAGTATAACTGTCTCTCTCGCTCTCTCCTTAAAAAAACAACCTGCATGGAAATGTAACGTGTTTATTTGCATATTGAGTAGGAATGTGAGATCTGATCACAAGTGGGCAGGTGAGACTCTTGTAGACAATATATTTCACTTTTCCAAGCACTACTCTGCCCCCAATAGGTACAAAATCAGTGCATAGCAAAATGCCATTTAACACAACAATCTTTATTAATAAGAACAAACAACATCTGAAATTTTAAAAAGGACATCTATTAATAATACAAAAAATATCTGACTATATCAACATTGAGATGTTTTGCAAAATGTCGACGTTTCAGAAGTGGAAATTGAATGGAAATAACTGACTCTCCAGCAGCTGTATACACAGCCTGGACTTCTCTCATGTGCTGAATTGGACCTGCAGTGTAGAATCTGGTCAAAGTTTGATATTTTTACTTCAACAACATCCCACCTTCAAGTGAAGCAGTTACAGCCATGCGTGCACTACACGACAGACCTCAGCTGACTTGACTTGGCACGTATGGGACTAGCAATGATTTGGGGGCCTCGCAAACTGCTCACACCGGACACACTGCAGCATACATATATGCACCGCAATTGCACTTGAGGCCCCCAGTGCCCCTCCCTAAACACTGAACACACGCAGTGCATGTCCAGCATTTAGGGAGGAGCAGCTTTGCAGTCTCCTTTTAGTGTCTCTGGCAATGGTACAATAAGGAAAATGGGGAAATGAAGGTGCCTACAATATGTGCATTGCTCTAAATTTTATGTTATTGATATGATACTATTTAAAGTTTAGACATTTGCACTAAGAGAGTGTTTCCCTTCAGTTTCCTTACAGGAAAACTCCACTTTTGCTTTGTTTTTCACACATGATTACAGACAATGACAATGTATGTAACTGAAATTTTTCAACGTGAGTAAAAAAATTGAAAATTGACTTTGCAATTGGCCTGAACACGCAATCAGCATGTTTTGTTTTTTGTTTTCTGTTTTTGTTTTTTTCAACTGTAACCGCCTTTTTTCCATCTTATTTTTACAACCATATTTTTTAGATCTTGCACAGCTGTCACTTCTAAACAGCGACTGGACACCACACCTTTGAAAGTTAAAACAGCTGAACTTTATCAGAAAAAAAGCTGATGTCCTGTTGTTTCTCCTCTCTAATGCAGTGCAGTCATTATCACCTAAACCATGCCTGTAGTTCCACAAAGGGGTATGTTGTGACCTCCAGTAATGCTTTGGTTGGAGTGTGGCCAGATGGCTTTGTGAGTCAAACCAAAATAAACTTACAAGATCAATTGGCTAGTGATTTTTTTTTCTCCTTAAAAGGCTCTATTCTATTCTATTATCATGGAAGTTACATCAAGTTTTATTCCACCAACATGACTTATACCTTGGATGTACACAAGAAATGGTCAAATCATGTTAAAAAGGTTTATAAACTGACTTTATGTGGGTGCACCCTCCATGACAAACCTGGTGGTTATTGGTTTTAGCAACATGTGAGTTGTCTGCTTGTAACAACAGAAAAAAAGGAAAAATCAATGGGTACATTTCTAAGTTTTAAAAAAGGCTTTAATGCAAAAAGTTTTGGTAGATCCTCAGGGCAGGAATCTGGACTCCTGTGGAGTCAGAAAATGTTCTAACAAAGTGAAATATTGCTTTAAAACAAGTGCACAGAGCCCTGTTCAACACCATGCAGTATCAGCAACTCTGCTCAAAAATAAACGGATAAAATGATACAAAATAATTGATACAATGGTTATTACAGTACTCTAAAAAGGATCGATCTCAGGCCTAAAGACCGAAAGAAATGAGATTCTTCCCACACCAACACGTGCCACCACTTTAAAAATATTTAAACAGGATAATGTATTGAATCATAGTGGATTAATCCCCTATCTTCTGGACAAAGACTATCAATTTACATCACTTCACTGTCAAAGCATGGCTGACAGCAAACTCAAAAAAGGATTTATGACGAACAGAGACGTTTTTTATGCAACGCTGAGATCTGACAGACACACATTAGATGCCTCGTGTTGCAGCGCATACACATAACCGTGTGCACACGCCTTCACGCAGTGGGTAAGTATGCACACATATTAAAATTCCTCGGATAATTTGAATCATTTCACTCAATCAGCCTCAATCAGGCTTATTGCTGCAAAATGCTAACAGCATCTCCACTCCAAACAAGAGGGTAAGAGCAGGTTAACTGCTACGTGGGACTGGAGTTAGTAGGATTGCAAATAATAGCACAGCTGTAAACAACACACACACACACACACACACACACAAGTATGGAGAGACAACAGCATACAACACGACATGTAGGTTATGAGCACACACACACACACATCACCAGCACCCACTTGCATGCATTCACCGTTTTAAAGCGTGCTCACATGAATACATTCCTTTCCTCTTTTTCTCCGTCACACACACTCTTCCCCCCCAATAAAATAAACTCACTTATTCTCTCTTGCCATTACCCAGGCACACACATGCAGTTGAAACACATACTCTGCCATTTATAATTCATTTTATGTACTTACTTACTTTACTTGGACCAGCCATGTTAAAGAACATCGCTTCTGCATAAATTTCACTTGAGATCAAGGGGAATTATTTGTGGAAAATTAGAGACTTAGCAGTGCTTACATTAAGCATACAGCCGCTGTATTATCTCCGAGGTGCTAATGAACCCAGTTGCATTCGAAACGAATGTAGGTGGTCCTCCTGAAAGAGTAAAATATGTATGGTTAAGCAGTAGCTAAGAGGGGCAATATTTAGACCAAAAGGGCTGCATGCGAATGAATCCGTAATAAGACTATGCAAAACTCCACGCCTAAAGAGCAAATTTATTAAATTAGGTCTGTGCAGGCGAGGGGTGATTCCCCCGAGGACGACTGTTGAAGACTATTTAAAGCTTTTCTTTTTTTTTTTTATTGCACCCGTGGGCCCCTTTTTGCGCTTCTTTGAAATGTTTTAAGTGGATAAAACAGTATTGCTTTTGGTGACATCTTCATAGGAGTGGTAAACAATAATAGGATGGAGCCAGCAGGGTCTAAGGCCGCCCTGCTTAAACTCCCTAATTTCACTGTAAACATCTAAAATCTGCAACAACGAGCTTTGTTTTTTCCCTGTTTCAAGCTGTGATTATACAGATAATTGAGATGATCAAGCTTGACCTCTATTGTACTGTTGCTGCACAAGGGAAGAGGTTAACTACAATAATTTATATCCAAAGTGATACAAGGATATGGAACATATTTGGCCTTTTTGTATTATATTTTGAATACTTCAGTATAACCATTTTTTTCCAGTGCACTCAAATATTTAACATTTTTCCACTGAATTTGTATGGGGCCATGGGGTGAAATGAGACATTTTACATTTTGTGCTACTATGGCAAAACAAATGTGTCTTTATTTTAAATTACAACTGTTATCTATAGTCAAGGTTATGAGGAATACATGAAAAAATTAAGACTTTTTTGTACCTAATACAGTTTTATAAAATAATATGTTCTGACATTTGTCTCAACCTGCCCAAATGTTAAGAGCAAACTACCCCCCACTAAAAGAGGAAGAACTTCAAAAATCAGATACTCAGATTAGTTACTATCTATAAGAAAAACACACACACACACACACACACACACACACTGAAATATAATATGGTCCCAAGACTTAATATAAATCTGATCAACATTCGATCACGTACGGATCTGTGGAAAGATCTATACATGCTCCCCCCATTCACAGTTTGGTCAAAACATCAGCTCATACAACCACTCAAGTCCAGATTTTTTAAAGTTTACAGCTTCATCGTGGACTTTATAAATCCTTAAAGTAATATAATTAAGCATAAGCATATGTGTTTCCACTTAGAAACACATAACATGACATATTAATTGAATTATGACACTTTGATTGAATACCCAGGGACAGTCAAAAAACGTTTTTTGTTTTGTTTTGTTTTGTTTTGATTTTTTTAAATCTGATGATCTTAAACATGTTTTTCATGAGCTCTTGTTCATCACAAAATCAGGGAAATTAATGATCATTCCTGTGCAATCCCATGATTCTTTGTGTGTTTACACTGACTAGATAAGTGGCTCATCCTACCAATCGACTGAGTCTACCCCGCGCTCCCCTAATGGCAACAGGGTTCCAGGCTTCTCTTGAGTTGACAGCAGGCTGAAGGGGAATGTTGTTTTTAGGCTTTGGTTTTCCTCCCTAACCCCTCCAAACACAAAACGGATTCTAAATCAAGCAAGCTAAAACTACGAGTTTGTATTCTTTTCATGATGTTTTGTGAATAAGCTCGGAATTACTTGCATGTTGGCAAATCTTCTAATGAATAGCTAGTGGTTGTTTCCCTTGCAGATTATTCAGTTGAGTGGACTGAGGAGAAATCAATTACCACAACTTAACTTCCATTATTTATCCCGCAGCTAAAAAATGCCCCTAGCATGACAATTCGCTGCTCTTAAATTCATAGGGTCAGATCCAATTCCCAGAAATGTTAGTTTCCTGGGCTAAATCCCTCAAAGGAGGGGGAGAAAAGAGAGAGAATCCCTCCAGAAATGAAAAGACAAGAGAAAATCTGTTTTTGCAGACCACCGCTGCTTTCTCAGCTCTTTTGATTAGCATTAATGTTGCACTGCGGAAGTCTACAGACGCCACTGTTACAGCTCCTTCCACACACACACACGCACACACACACACACACACACACACACACACACAAACACACACACAGACAAAGCTATATCTTTCCCTGCCTGTGTAATTCTAAAGGGAACTTTTCCTTTTTTTTTAAATTAAATGCATGCTGATTGTTATT
>OMLB01020943.1:2850-20760 GCA_900302555.1 Myripristis jacobus
TGTTTGTTTTGAGTGGAAGATGTTTTGTATTATGTCTACAATGTGTGTATGTGTTATAATTTTGATGATATTGGGGACCCCAGGAAGAGTAGCTGCTGATCTTTTCAGCAGCTAATGGGGATCGTAATAAACAAACAAACAAACACAAACACACACACACACGCACACACACACACACACACACACACACACACACACACACACACACACACACACGTGTCAAAGGTATACAGATAGATACAAGTGAACAGAGACATTCAGTCAGAACAACTCACATTTAGGAAATGTATATATTACACTATGAGGCATAACAATGAGTTTGACTAAATGGGCTTTTTGCTGGTGCGAAAAATTTAGTTTCATGATTCACTGCTGCATATACATATTTCATAGGGGACAAAAGCAATTCCCGTTAGAACATAAAAACAAATCCAAGTAGGTGTAGCTGGGGAGGAGGTGGGTTAAAGCGAAGCTGTCAGTGTGAGAGTGAGAGGATGATTGGTTAACTATGAGAAGCATGCCAGTCAGGAACCAATCAGTTGATGGTACCTGAAGAGTTTCCCGGTTGAACCAGCTCTGCTCATTTACACACACACACACACCACAAAAACAAATGATGACACACTTAGCTCAGAGGCACTGCTCCTGTCTGCTTTAAGTATTGATCACTGCCCACACCCTCTCATCCCTCCAGTTCTCGATGTTCAGTGGCTTTATCTGCCTAAGGGTCTCACTATTTCGTTCTCTCATTCTCTTTCCTAACCCTCTTTAACACCTTTGAGACTGTGGAAGCTTGGGAAAGGAGTAGATATGCTCTGATAGAAATAATCAGACACCAACACTCATTCACAGTCCACGCATATGCGTCATACAAAATGCGGTCACTCACCCCAACTGTTGATTGAGCACACTACGTGTCATCTCCCAGGAGGGCTATGTGAGCAAGAGGGCCATCAGTCTCGCCCTAAAGATCCCTCCTACATCACACGCCCCGTTTATGTTTATGTGCCACGTCCAGCTAACGTTGAGATTAGTGTTCCTGCTATCACACTCCCTAAATCCTTCTCACTGGTGCTCACAGTCCTGCCTGAGTTGCCCCCTTTACCCACCGTGCCTTCTGGCTACAGCTACACTCTGCCCAGGCTCCCTTGACCCAAGCTGGTAATGCATTAGTCCCCAGATCAATTGATAGATCGGCCCTGTCAGAGCTGCCGTAACTAAATCAGCTGCTCCTGATGATTCAGCACCAGCTAGGGAGCTGGGCCTGCTGTCACCAATCACAGATCACCAGCAGCTGGGACAGGTATGGACATTCTCCTGTCACTTGAACCTAATTTATTACCAGCTACCACATTGATTAACCTTGTGCTGTGGTTCAAGCTTCCTATAAAAATAAGGGGATTGGGTGGAGGAGGGTGGGGGGACTGAACAAAGTAGGAGGGGCAGACATAAAGACAACTGGATGTTTACACTACTTCAGTAAAGTTTGGAAAACAGACCTTTCACCGTTTAGGCAGCACCAGCCTTGTCGGTGATGATATACAAGTGTCATAGGGAGTTGTCTTTTTTGGTGGTAAACAACTACCTTTTACAAATACACCTCAAGGGGGAACAATTAATAAACTATATATAAACTATATAAAATACTGTCAGTGACAACTTTATATCTCTGATTTTGGTGATTTTCATGGTTTAACTTGAGTATTTGCATGCTATGGGTTCATAAATTTCTACAACCTTTGGGGTTATGGAATCTTTACAAAAAATTTACAGTCATCAGCCTACTTATGTAGTGTTGTTTTCCTTAGTTTCTGAAGTGTTGATATTGTGGGGATACATGGTTTTGGTCAGACAGCAGCGATATGCATATTAGTATGACCTAGGTCAGTTCAATCAATATTTTTAAATGTATCAAGCTGAATTGCATAGACCCATGAGCCAATGTCCCACCAGTATGCTTCTGGGATCTGCTCAGTTGACAAGAATCTTTTTTCTAATTGATTTTCTGTGGTGATGTGCATGGTATCACAGAGCAGAAAGCATTTTTTGTTTCTTCTTTGTGTCTGCTAATCACAATGCATAGCAACAGCATATCTAGATACTGAAAATTCTCTTATTCTTTGAAGTTACTGTGTGCCCATAACACTAAAAAATCGTGTAGTATTATAAAATGATGTTACACCCTTGCTGTCTGCGCTGAAAAACTAGTAGTTTTCACAGGTTTTTCATTGCACTCCTCCAATCTATTTTTTCTGTGTTTACAATACCCGAACATAGCTCCCATAGCTTATAAAAAGCTCAGAATTCAGGCCCAAATTTCTGCGGCATTCTTGGAAACCGCAACCAACTACTTTGCCATACGTGATACACTCTGCTGAACCAGAGACTCTGTAAGCTACTGAGCCAAATAAGCTCTGCTCTATATCTAAAAAGTTGTCAGACAAAGGTAGAGGACTAAGGGACTCAAGCTAGATTCCAGATTGGCTTTCTTTCTTCTGGATGTGAGTTAACTGGTAGGCCACGTTTTGATTCACGATAACAATCGTGGCGTAATAGAGGATGTAGTTAAGTTTTTATACAGTACTCCCTGTGGTCATTAAAAAAATCGTGCACAGTAACTTTAAAACATGGATTTTAGACATTTAGAAGTTTTCGCACCAGTGTGCCTTTGCTTTATATCATTGTATTTCATATTTTTAACTACTGGCATGGACCCCCTGTTACCATTTGTTAGCAATACTAATGAAGGTCTGGGAATGACAAAGTCATTTCTCTGAAAACTTCATTAATATCTCTGCACACAGCTCTATTACCGAGTTTGTAAATGCATTGAATGAATAATCTGGTGGCTAATCATACACCCAAAGGCCTACTGCAGATTCTTTGCAAAAGTAGTTGGTATTTTTGCACAGTTTTCATGTTTTTTTTGTTTTGTTTTGTTTTGTTTTGTTTTGTTTTGTTTTTGTTCTGTTTTTTTTTTCTGCTAATGATCAATAGGACAAGCTGCTAACATTCAACAACTTTAATTAAAAATTCACACCTTTTTAAAGCATCTACTCTTTATATTAAATAAAGAGCTCCATCACAGGGCTTAGTAACTATACCCTCCTTATTCACTGTTGATTGCTGTTGGTCTACCCTTATCATGGATGTTGATCCAAGAAGTGGAAGCATTTTGTTCTTTGTTGTTTCTGTGATTCACTCTGCTCTCTGCTAGAATAGCCAGAGGCTGTCAACAATCTCCCAGCTGTAGCCTACACAACTCATGTGCCTAATGAACCAAGGTAAAATTACTTTAGCAAAAAGCTGCCTTGCTGCAAGAGGGGAAAGGGCATCTAAGTGTTCACAGACTAGCATGAGGTTTTAAGTTTTTCTAGAGGATATGAAAAGAGAAAATCCCTATGGATTTAACACCATACTGTGAAGTAAAGATACCCCCCCTTTCTGTATTTTCTATTTTTTACATTATGGAGTAGCTAGCCCTACAACACAGCTGCTTTGGTGTTTGGACATGAATTGCAGGGCTCCAGTAGGGCCTACATGTAACATAAATCCCTTGTGTGTTTACTTCTGATCCTACTGAGTGTCCTTACTAATCCTGCATAAAACCAGACATGTATCTCCAAGCAGGAACGTGAGAGCCAGGGACTGTTATGTGACAGACAAAGATGGTAAACACTGACAACAACAAAGCTTTCAGACTAAAAATCCAATAGGCATGGCCTTGACATCAAATGGAGGTCAGAAGTATCTCTCTAACCACATAAACACTCAGACACACATGCACGCATAATGCTAGAAAGGCTGTTAGCTGAAGCACTGCTTATATTCTATTATGACCAGAGAAGGACTCTAATCTAATAAGGGGCCTTATCTGATATGCCTTGTTTCTAGACTATTGTATGAGTACACGGGCCCCAACAAACACACATTAGATTACTGGCTAGAAGGGCATGGATTATCACACAATGCCAGCAGGAGAATTGATACTGTGGGGATCGATGGACAGCAGACTTGCCAATGGCTTAATGGCCACAAATGACACTCAATACATGTTGGATTAACACAGTGTGCACACTATGAGTTGGTCACATACGTAGGATTTCCAGTGATTACATGCTCTGTGAAAATTAACCTCTCGATAATTTACTTCTAATAATAATAATTTGTCTTTATTTATCCTGCCCCCGAACCCAACTTAGGTTGGATGTACACACCATCTCTTTATTTCCTGCTACATGTTCTTTAACACAATAATTCCAAAACTGGGGTTCAAATGCATAACGGTGACTGTTTTGAGGTGATAGGTATCTAGTGCTGGTTCTGAAAGAACTCCATTTTATCTAGTACTTAACAAATACTGTAGTTTTGCCCCTTCAGACAGCACCAATGCTAATGATCCACTTCAGATCACCACTTTGCTTTCACAAAACCTCAAAGTAACAGTTTCAAGGTTTGCTAATGACTGCACAAGCCAACCAACACCAAGCTGCTGGAAAAAGAAAGGATCAGAAGACCTTTTACAAACATTTCAGAGGACCGATCTTTTGCTTGCAAGCAGCAGCATCTCCTCAAGGCACTTCACAGCACCTTTTAAACCTCTGCTTCAACTAAAATGGATGCCAAACAGCAGCCAAAATAACTAAAAGGTGAATATGCATAAATGGCCCTCCCTTGTTATCTGAGGCTGCAATGAGCAATGTGAACTGAGTCAGTAGATACAGTGAAAAACATGAGTACCTTACAGCCATGTTGCACACTGCAGTAACTCACTGACAGAGTCAAGGCCATTAGGGGTTATCTAAGCGGCCAGGCTGGCCCGGTAAGCGTCCCCCTGTGGCAGTTATAGGCTATGACTTTACAGTGATGTATGCTACTATATAGGGCAGTGGAGCCTGAAAGTTTGCCACACGCGTTATGTCACACTGTTGACATTACATTACCATTTCACTGTCAGCCCCATACAACAGAAGATAGATCTCATCTGAGTAAACCACACCTCTCAGCTTTTGAATGTCTCCTCCAAAGTTATCATTCCATTCAGACAAGAGAGGGAGTAAAAACCTATCTCTCTGGAAGATTTTGAAGGGCCAGGCAGAAATGGGTCCAACATTTGGTTTTTAAGATGATAATGACATACTGCAGAGATTTAAGAAAGCCAAGAGTGAAGGTTTCTAAGAGAGTCTACACCTTAAATAAAATACTTTATTTTGGTTGAGCAAATTTGAGATATCTTCATGAGAGGTCTGTTACTTGCATCCTAATGCTTGTTTGGTGTGAGTTTAAAGTCGGGTAGGGAGATGTTAAGAGAGGAAATAATACCTCTGATAGTAGAGAAAGGAGTGTGTAGCTCTACATTTCTAATGAAAGAGAGTAAAAGACAAAATAAGCTAAACAGATGATAAATGAATAGGAGTGGGACTGAGTATGTTGGAGTAAAAAAGAGGAGAGAAGGGTACACCCTGGTTTGTTTCTGTATCTGTGTTTGTGGTGCATGTGCAAATGTGTGAATGCACAGCTGAGTATTTGTGCAGCTAAAATGTGGAAAAATAGCTTGTGCTTATCAGCAGATCAAAAGGAAAACTCACATTGTTCATGTACTCGCTCAACAAGTCTTGGAGGGCCTGTCGAACAGCATTGCACTCGGCCACGATGCGTTCGCGGCGGTCGTCGCGTGTGCAGGAAGAGTCAGCCATGAGTGCGGCACCACTGATGATGCTCTCCAAGCGCTCCTCCAAAGAGGGCCGGAAGCGTGCCTCACTGAATGTCAGAGGGTCCAGAATAATCTTGTTCTGTAGGGAAAAATTACATGTGGAACATCAGCACAGTGCTACCGAATCAGCTGGGCTAAAACATGACCAGGGGCGGACCAAACACACTTTATCCTGAAAAACCAGAGATTCAACTTTTTATCAAAAAGAGAATGACAATATCATCTTTCTGCATGACTGATAACAAGCGAAGAGACACACACCATATGAAAAATTTGACACCTAACCTTGATACATATTCTCACAAATGAATGCGGACGTAAAAATAAAGGAGGCTTCAACTTCAGTTTAGGAGTCATCTTGAGACCTTTGTTTACAAAACTGTTTTTGAGGATAGAATCATGTGCAGTTCTGAAATAGTGAGTGATAAACCCAGGATGCAGTTTCATTCATCCATTCTTTCATTATGTATGTACTGTATGTATGTATGTATTTACCCAAGATAGATTTAATATTTTGGAATGAGTGTTATTAGGTGGAGTGCACTTTTTCACTACAACAAATTATAATTACAAATTTGGATACTTGTCTCAAGAGTTATTTTTGCTTATCTGATGTGTATAATATGTTTCTTGCAACAACTAGTACATTGGATAACAATAGTCAAATGTCTGTTTTTTGTTTACAAAGTTATTGAGGTGTATGTGTGTAGGTACTAGCTCTGACTGAGGCTGAATCACTGTAACAATAATAATCAGCCAACATGGCATTTTGTCACAAGACAATGAGGCAAGTTTCAGTTGAGAATGCCAAAAATGGGTAAGTGATGAAGTGGGCAATGAGGATAGCTTGGGCTGGAGATGCTAAGTTTAACAGACCTTAAAGTGCAGAGTGCATATCTGGCAGGGGACAGGGCAGCAGAAGGTTTGAGACAATCTGTCTGAGGTGGTAGCCAGAGGCAAGAAAAAAAGAAGGTGACCTCAAAGTTAACTCCATAGCTTTGCTAAGTCTGCTAATTCACACCTTTCTCTTCTTTATGGACCTCTGAAGCACAATGTGAACACCAGTGATATGGCCCCCTCCACACACTCACACACACCTTATATTATTGCAGTTGCCACAAAATAGATCCTTTTTATGATCTCTACAGCAGGATAAATTACCATATTGATGGTGGTGATCTTTACGGCTGTACTATTTAAATATGCCGTTCACAGCAGTTTGTGGCATGTTGGGGTTTTTAAAGGCAAAGTCATGTAGGGGTCTTTTGCCTTTATTCCAAGACACTCTGGCACTCTGCCCAGTGCGCTGCTTCAAAAATGTTGAGACATGAATATTGGTCATATAGATGACCTGACATGTTTTTAAAATTCAGAAAAACAGTTCACACAGTTTTTACACCGACCTATTGCAAGGGCTTATCATGTGTGGCTTTCAGCTTTATAGAGTCAGCTGATGTCATGTGGGTGCCATTTATGTCATCTAAGTAGGCAACAACTCTCATAATGCTGAGACAGGGAAAAAGTACTAATGAGTTTATTTTGGAAACAAGATCATGCTAACCCATCGGTGGCCTCGAGATGAGAAAGAAAAAAAAATGTTACTAGACACAACAACGAGAGTGGAATATATTTCTCTCTGACAAATAATAAAATGTGCTATTACCTGTTTCCTGGCCTAATGCCAATCTCATCTCAAGGCAACCAAATCTTCCTCCGTAAATGGTACTTGCTGTGATAAGGGATTATATAGAACACAATGACCCTTAAGTGTGGAGACACAAGCGTGTGTTTATCTCCAATGAATACTACAAAAACAATCATGTGTGTATTATGGTAATAAAGAAATATATTCAATGTTGCCTTATCTTATTTTCTTCAATTCTAAAGGAGAGGAATGCCCATGCACCAGGGAATGGAAACACTGCTATTGCATTCATGACAGTTCACCAATGCAAGATGCAGAATGCAAACATAAACAGATCGTCCATGCACTGACTTCACTTCACACAAGGTTTAAGCATACCCCCTTCCATCTATTCACTTGCCGAAAAGCAATTCTTGTATAGTCTTTCTACCCCACGCCTCAACAAATAAGAACATTCTCTAGTGTTTGTCATCAGCCCAACCTAAATTGCATTACAAAATATGTCTTATTCAAAAACAAATTGAAAGATTTAACAGTAAATCACAGTGGAAAAGGATCATTTTGGTTTTATAGCATGCAGGATGAGATGTGCACTATAGTCAGGAGCAAAGGTGCAGGTTTCTGGACTCTCCTCTGCCAGTTTAATCCAGGAGCAGGGTGACAGACTGTTTGTCAAATGATGCATAATAAAATGTAGGATAATGGAGTGTGAGGACTGCGTCAAGCATAACCTACTTTTCAGCCGCAGCAGCTCAGGGGAAGGCAGGGTAAATACAAGGTTTTGCAGTGGTAAAGAGATGGAGAAGGGGTAGAGAGTTTGGGGCTACAGAAAAAAGAAGGCAAAGATAGGAGCAGAGATAGAAAGAGAGAAACAGAAAAAGATAGGGGAGAGACAAGCAGACAGAAGGAAAAACGAGGTCTGAGCTAAAAGACAGAGAGTGGTGGTGACTCAGGTCACATAATGGCAAGCAATCTGACACAGGTGTCTTTTTGTTCTGCAGTGCTGCTGACCTACACTGACCTGGCTGATAGTCCCTACCCATCAAGAAAAACACATTCTTCTTTTGTCACTTTGTCAAGTGTAAGGTCTAGTCAATTATAAAATCACTTTTTTTTTTTTTTTGGAATGTCCAATTTTGATCATAGTCTCAAAATATTTGAGATTGTGTGAGGTGCCCTCAACTCATAAGATGCCTACTTTACTTTCCACTGTTAGGACATAGACAATGAGAATGCAAGAGAATAGATTTTTTTTTTCCATGTCATGGATCGCATGAATAATTTAACAGCAAACTATTAAAAAATCTAAATGTTACACTGTCAAAATGGATCACCGAATGGAGGGTGGGGCATCCAGAATACAGAATGCAATGAACTATCAATAGCAATTTTGAAGATGAAATCAATTTGAAGAGCCCATGAAATGGAGTCTTACTTTCTTGATTTTATGTAGTTCCTGTTGAAACAGGATGTCAGGGTGGGCCATAGCGCAGGGAACGATCATTCACAAGTGCAACCCAAGAGGAGATCAGCTTGGAGGAGAAACACAATTCCATTTGATGGGATAAGTGCATGAGAGAGGATGGTTAAAGATTTGTGAAGGTTTTAATGGTTGAAAAAGTGCACCTACTAATGCAGGATGATTTAAGATTGTTATTTAAGATATTCTGTTTTATAGGCGGTAGAAGTCATGACATTTCATGGGGATAATGCAATGACTGATAATACCCTATAAATAATAATAATAATAATAATAATAATAATAATAATAATAGCAGCGTGTGTGTCTGTCTTTTTTTCAAAATGTGTTTTTTAGGTGAGCCCAACGACACTGGTTACTCACTGACTGTTGCTATTTTGAATGTACCAGTAAACGTATGTATTTACGTCACTGTAGTTATTTTTAAAATTTACCAGTTGATGCATCAGCATTAACACATAGTGACCTGATTGGCATTCCAAGTGATTTCGACATGAAATGAAGAGACACAAACTCTATATCTAAGTTCTTCCCCTGCAAACAGACAGAAGACAGTAATGCTACAAATTTCAATTCTGTTCACACCACTGCTAACTCTATCACCCTGGTCTTGACATCTGATGAGTTTCTTCAAGCTGCAGGTATGTCAAGCTAACGTATTTCCAAGCTAGCAACCATCAGGCTGCCTCCCTCACTGTCCTCTCCGCTCATGAGACACACTCCCATGATCCACTGTTCAAGTGACTGCTGCAGGGATCTTACTAAGTCTCATCAACCAGAAGACCCTGCTCTGCTGAAATAAACAGAGAGGCACAGGGAACTGGGACTGCTTCACAACAGTCTCAATCAGCTCTGTTTTTTTCGGCATGCCATGTCACTTCTCTGCAGTCAAAAGTCTGGGAATGGAAAACTAGAACCAGCTTTTGCTGTGTATGGTTTACAAAATTGGACACATGCTTTATTCAGGGAGCACACAAGCAGCAAACATCAAAGAGAGTGTGCCGCTCAGTTTCAGACTTATGTGTCACAACAACCTAGCCTGGCAACACAGCCGGACCCTCAAAAGAAATTCAGTAGAGATGGTAATGACACAGCTAACCTCTCAGCTTACTCATAGGCCAAACTGTTGCTAGAGATGGTAATGACCCCTTATAAAGTAACCTTTACAAGCTGATCCTGCTATGATCTGAGGACTGTCCGGATATTAAACGATGGCTCAATAGGAAGAATTAAATCTCCTGTGACATAATTAACGAGAATGATCCATCTGATTTTCCTCCATGTTTTACAAAAGGTTTTGTTACCTATTCAAGATGGATTTTATGCAATACTCATGAAACCAGTGACATTTCAAACTTGCGACTTTGTTTCGCAGGGAGGATGACACATACTGTTTGTGAAGATTTCATTGGACTCTTTGACTTGCCTAATACTGATGCTTACACAGTTTTCACTGTGCTAAATGATATTTTGACATGCTGCAATATATTGTCTGGCTTGTGCAGAGGACAGGCATACAATGGTGCTGCCAACACGTCAGTCACTGCATGCTTCGTGGAGAACAATCCAGCTGCTCTACATGCGGATTATTAACACACTGCCTAAGTTTATGCCTCCAAGACAATAGAAAAAATATAAAGTTATCTGAGATAAATTGCACATTGTGCTATATGTGACACGGTGACACCAACATCACAAACAAACTAAAACTGGACACCCGATACCTGTGAACCCTCTGTCCAACATGATGGACTATGCACACTGGCGCAGAGAAATCTATCATTGACAACTGCTCTGTTTTTGCCACTGGGATGGCTGAGATTGATGAAAAATCCTATGATGAATTTAGGAGGAAAGCTGGTTACATTATGGCCAACCAGAATAATTCAGCACATGTTTTGGCAGTGCCTTGCTGAGCTGATTTTCAACAATTGTCCAAGACACTAAAAACCATTGACACAATGCTAAAAGAGACTCAGAGAGCATCCACAGTCACAGACAGTTTCATTCAGGGGCAAAAGTCAGATATTTGATGGCTTTTTCAAGTCATGTAATGTACATCTTTATTTCCCGAAACTGAATAAATACCAAACATAGCAACACAAAACTGCTTTGTTAGCTCAATCATGTTGTAACTAGAATATCCACTGGAATTTTTTTTTTTTTTTTCATGGACTGATAGTTATACTTCTGCCGACTTCTCAGTCATTTTTAATCTAACAGGTGCCGTGACAGCAGCTGATCTTTATCTACAACCAACTTATATTAACAGTTATATTTGAATATAGGCTACTGCTTTCCAGTGTTGGCAAACATCTATCTTTTCATAAACTCACTGGCAGATGTTTTATTTCAGCTGGGGGTGTGTCACTCCAATTTAACGTCAGCTCCAATTAATGTGGCTAAGCAGCAAAAGTAACAAAAGTAAGCAGCAACATTAAGGCTGACTCCGCTGAGGCACTTTATTATAGAAATTAAAATTCACGGAGGATCTTGTTTAAATCTTCTTTACTTACAGCTGAGAAATCAGCTGTTTGCCCGGTGTTTTTCAGGTAGTCTTGCAGACATTTGACGGCCCAAGACGTTGACCGGGCCGTACCGGCTTCATTTCCTGACCTCTCCAGCTGATCCAGCTCCTCACTCATCACTCTTATGTATCTCTCTTTTTTCTCTTCTGTCTTGTCTTCCTCATTCAGTCGTTTATCCAAACTTAGGTCGCCAAATAAATCAAAATTGACAACAAAACGGTCCATTATGCAGGCGAACAAAGTTTACAGCGGCTTTTGATGCGGGTTTCGGTGAAACGTTTCGTGTTGCCATGGAAACCACACAGACCTGGGCAATGAGATATAGGCGGAGTAATATTTTCAGTGATTGATTCAGTATTTTTCATTTGTCCATCTGTCCAGGGACTACAGATGAAAAATAGCCTCTTGGCTAACTCTGGTGCATTTACAGCAATGTTGATTTAATGTGCACTGTCCCTGTTAAATAAACAAACAAATAAATAAATTTACGCACGGCTAGCTGTGCTGTCATGCTCATTTGAGCACATTCTAAACGTCTGACTGATCAATCAGATTGCTCAGTCAGATCTACGTGTTGTATAATTTTAAAAAATCTCAAGTAGGCCTACCCCCTGGGGTAGCCTATGTGTACCCCCATTTGAGAAACACTGTGCTACAGTATTAACCTAATATGTTATGGCATTAAAACTTTACAAGTGGTAGGTGGTAGTGACTGATTACTGACTTTTCAGTTTTCAAGTAATCAGTGCTGTCCAATCTTTTACTTTAGAAATGGTGAGATGGATGTTAAATAAGACCAAATAACACTAGAAATATTTCACAAAAAGCAGACACTGCATTGCAATAGCTGACCTCTTTAATTTCTAAGGCTAATGAGTGGAGAGTTCATCTCAATTTTGCCAGCAACATTGTTATGAAACGTCATATGATGCAGGGTCTGATGCCTTAAATCAAAACTTATATAAAAAATAGACTAATATCGTGAACATAATCAGACTCCCGCATCCCCTCAGTTTTTAATAGGAACTTCATGATAAAAAGGAAGAAAATTACCTCCAACTTAAACAAGGAGACAAAACGAAAACACCTGTGACATTTCATTTACAAGAGTATTTTCAGAGCACTGGAGGTATATGGACTGATCAGTGCATGCATGGATAACCAGCGCCGCTGGATTAGTGCTGGTTCCTGAGTGTGCAGGCTACAAATGAGCCACCATGTGCTATAGAGTGCCAAAAGAGTACTGGCCTTCCAGTCAATCACCACAGCAGCTGATTTCACTGATTAGCTCACATTGAATCAGAGAGGAGGAGCTAATCGGTGAAATGACCCTCTGTGGGTGTGCGGTTTGGTTTGACTGAAAACCTGAATACTCTTGGTTCTCTATGGTCCTGTGGTTGCTTGTTCCTGGTGCGCAAACGGTTCTTTCCCAGTTCTGATATTACATCAAATGCATGCATTCCACATTGTGTGAGCACTCTGTAGCGCTGGCACCTGAATGTCTTTTTTTCATGAATAATTAAATCAGAAATAGTTAGCAGGCTACATCCTTATAAAATTATAAGCCTGACTGAAGAAAAGTGAGCATGCACAAGGGTGATTTTATTTATTTATTTATTTATTTATTTGAGCATGAGAACATTCTCATGTTTGAAATTGAAAGCGCTGTTCAAATATATAGCAGACTATTAAAATCCAGTGCATTTTTGCCAGTCCATAAAGGCCTCACATTCATTGGCAATAGAGGAGCACCAGGCTGTACATGGATATAACATCATTGATAAAGTGTTGGGTCTCTGGCTGCTAACTTTGGAGTAGAGTTTTTCATTATTATGATTATAATATTATGATAAATCAGCTTGAGCCCATCTACCCAAAAGCTGTGGTGACTGTCAAGTCCAAGAATGCACTCCTTTTGATTAATGCAACGTAGTCAGAAGATAATTTAATGTGCCAGCAAAAAAAGTCTGATCATAATAGACTGTATCGTTTTAAAATAATTGATTTTAATAGAATGTGGCAAAAAACAAAACAGTGTATTAGTGGGAAAAACGAGTTCCTTTTACCCAGTGAAAAAATAATACATATAAAGAACAATGGATTTTCCCTAAGAAGAGTTTTTTGCAGGGAAGAAGTGGCACAGATTTTGTTGTATTATTAATTACAAACGTTTGCATTTTTGCATCATTCATTAGTCTAAATAATAGGGAATATCAATATTCTAGAGCAAAAATCTACAGCAACAAATGAAATGCATCCCAAAGACCCCAGAAATGCAAATCAGAGTCTTACCACTTCTTGCTTAGTCTTTTTCGAGCAAGCATACCACACACGCTTTGTAATAGTTATTCAGACTCTTAACCGGTGGAGAACCCAGAACATTCATTTTCACATTTAGAACCTGAAATTAACTTACAATACACTACTGCCACAGAAAAGCATTACATAAATTAACTGTAATTGCGTGAGGAAATACAGATATTCAAAAGAAGAGTGGCACACTGTAAAAATAAATTATTCAGAGATGAAAGAAATCCATTTTGCTTAGGGAATCACAATGTCAGACTCAAAATTAACAGATTTTTATGATAATATGACGATCAGTTTTAAAGGAATATGGAAATTTGTACAAAGATTGCCCTGTGCATGTCTTCATGTTCTAAAGCCGCAGAAAGGCACTCACCCATATTTGTCTCGTCTCTTCTGCGTTTGCATTTTGAACATGGGTGATTTTCTGCCTCAGTCGTGTCTCCATTCACTCCAGTGTGTTTTACAAACCAACAACAACATTCTAATAAGTGATCAAAAATATGAACCTTTTTCCTAATGGCAATATTATGATTGGTCTTTTGATTATTGGTTTCATGTTTGAGGACCACTACTTCTTGATCATATCAATAAAAGAGGCGCTAATTGCAACTAACCCAACTGCCACTGGGTTAGGGAGATGAAATGAAAAGTGAAATGAATAAGAAGATTAATTTCCTTTCATGGAGTAGAACACATGTACGAATAAAATGCATCCTTGCCCTTTGGCAGAAAAAATGGGTGTTTTCTTTTGATACTGACACTTTTCCTATAGGGATGCACCTGAATCCAAACCTGTATTCAGCAAGTAACAAATAACACTTTCTAATTAATGAATTACTCTTCACAATGCTTTTTGTAAGTTCAGTTCAGCTTTCAGAGTTCAGCTTTGTGTAATACAAGTCACATCTTTGCAGTCTAGTATTTCTTGCAAAGGATGATGCTGCGATGACTACGTTTGACATCTAGTTAATTTTTGGCTTTATGCTGCTACAAAATGATTATTTACAATTGAAAATAACAAATGGAGCTACATCAAAAGAATAGACAATAACAGTCACAGTACACAAATCATGTAAAACCATCCTTTCACTTAATAACACAACACAAAGACCACATGATAAACAACACACATACAAACTAAGAACTAAATAGGGAACATGAGCCAACCAAAAGCTGCCCAAAAGCATGCTGGGAAACTGGATACTGGCTGGAGATCATTCAGATGTTGGTCACTGAGAGAGACAGAAGTCTGTCACATTTTTTCACAGCTAGATTTCTTTTGATTTGAAGAAGGCAGAGTTGTTAGAGTGGGTTTTCTAAATATATAGTTTTAATAAGCAGGTATTTCACTCAAAAAAATCGCTTGCAGTTTGAGCCATGCCCCCTTTTTTCCTGAATATGAATTATTTTTCCCCAAAACAAATACAAATACAAATACAAATACACATAGTGATGGCTCCCCACACCTCTGTTTTCTTGATGTTCTGTATAATGCCAGTGTAGCTGGTGTTACACTGGAGATATGGCCTGTTCTGCATTACATTGCTCTTACCAACCTTCAAAGGATTGCATTCTCCCCTTTTTATGTCTACTTTGATATCAGTTGGCCTCCTATTATTTTTACAGTCTATGGATTCCAGACTCCAAAAACTGCCAACATGGAAGTATATAAACCATAGACATTGAAAGGATAGAACCGGCATTGTACTGGGAATTCTAGTGTTGCCAGGGAACTTACTGGCCGCCATCTGTGAGGAACCAATTGACACTTTCATCGTGACAAAACACGCATGTGGTCATTTGATAAATCTTAGCTCACAGCAACAACGAAGAGGTAAGTTAAAGTTCATGCACAGCATTAATTAAAATCATTGGCATGCTGCTGAAGTGTTTTTTTAATGATTGGAAGCTCCTTCATAGCCTATCTCAGGCTGATGTTAATATTAGTGGATTAGATGTCAGCTATATTCATCCTAATTAGCTGCATTGTTGTAAACAAATTTATTGATTAATGGCAAAGCCACGACACAACAACCTACCAGGTAAAACTCAACTCACAATTCTTTTAATCATTTTCCGTTAATCCGTTAGCCCCACATCAGGCTTACGTTAAGTCAGCCAATGTAAAAAACAAACAAACAAAACCAAAAAATACAACTCTTCTGCCGACACCTGTGACATCAGTGAATGTTTACAGCCTTGGGAAGGTGAATCACCGGGAAATCTGATTCGCCATGAACCCACGGCCCGTGACAGTTCTACTCACTCACTTTCTACGCTATAAACACAGTTTCCATTTAGTAATCAATGTGTGATATCATGCTCTCTTTTCCCACTATTCTTCACAGGTATGTACGCAGTGCTGACGGCGTGCTAAAGAATCCCTTCCCTGCTCAACAAATCAGCGTTTGTCGGATGCACAGGGCTGGAAATGTGCTCATGTGAGTTTCAGATGTTGAGAGTTTGCACCTCTGTGCCTCTGCAAGCCTCTGTAAGTTCTGGCTGCTCCTAGCTCCCTTGGACACACACCAGTGCAGAAACTGGTCTTCAACTTCAAGTTCACTTGTTATAAAATTCATTTTTGAGTTTATAGTTCCTGTCATCTTTAACTTACTGGCATAAAGGTGGCTAACCTTTAAGTTCTTCAAAATCAAGACTCAAAATCAATAGAACATTCGAATTCTGAGCTTTCATTCAAATTTAATGACATTTACAGCCAACAGAGAGAGAGAGAGAGCAGAGCCCTCTATCCTCCTCGCGGAGAAATAGAGGGGTCTTTTGTTTGGATCTGTACAACTGGAAAAAAAACTAATCCTCATTTTTTATTCCGTCTTTCACATGGGTCCACAAAATCTATACACCTCAGCCTGGTTGCACCATGGTTGATGTAGTGAGGCACTGGCCATACAAGTCTACCTGTGAAATGGCGTTGAAATTCTTTGAAAGGCTGAGATATCAGTGTTTGAAAATCCCTGTACAGAGACTGACCACACTATTGGAATAATAATAATAATAACATAAATCAATAATTTGCATAAAAAATTCACTGCTTACTCAGGAAGTTATCCTTGTGATACCCTTGCAGAGGGATGGGTGTCCGCTGTATATTGAGCTGTCAACGCTCTGTAAGTTCAGTCATGTCAATTTTTATTGTTGCAATAATTGCCCCTAAGATTGAGAAAATAGCACTGTCTGCTATACGCCCTGTTTCATCTCAGCTGTGTTAATTTAAGATAGCAGAAGGCAATTAGGCTATATCCTAATTTTTCTAGCAGCTTGACCTGTTTTCCCTCGCCTTAGTTTAGCACGGAGCCAAATGGCAAATCGCACAGCTGCTTTTGTGATGACTCTATTTTGCACACAGAGGAGCCCTTTGCAGACTCAGTTTACATTGCCTTATTAGCTCAATATAATGATTTCCTGGCAACAATTTCATGCTACATTTATAAAAAATAAATAAATAAATAAATAAAAATATTCCAAATAATGTTCATTTTTGTCAGGATATTAACATTTTTATGTTAATAAGTTGGCTCACTGCCAAAATCATAAAAAAAAAAAAAAATCAAAATTTTGATCTTGCTGATATGGCATTAACAGTACATTTAGTGGACCATTTAGTGCTTATGTTCATAAAATCACAGTAAACTTTGGTGACTGTGATACTTTTTCTCCTCTAACAACAGAGGAAATCAACCCTGCTGTGAAATCAAGCTCTCAGCATATGCATAAATGCATTATGGTGTATTGACTACCACAGTGTCCAGCTATATTTTTGTGTATTTTCTATGTGTGTGTGTGTGTGTGTGTGTGTCTCACTGTGTGGTGTTGTAATATATTATAGAGGGTGGTGTAAATCTGTAATGTCCCCTGTGGGGCAATTTGTTTTACAGTCAGTAGTGCAAAAAAAAAAAAATGCATACACATACAATAATAAATATGCAGTAAATAACCAAATATATAAATAAATATCACACTACTTAATGAGGGCAGCTCACAACTACATTGTATCCCATTGGCTAACATACATAAATTTGCTAATTCTTGTGTGAGTGTGTGTCTGTTCTCTTCTTAGCCGCTCCACGCCTGGCTGTCATTGCTCATGCCTGGTACGTTCACTCAGGTTGGGCTATAAATCTTTCCTCTTATCATGCCACAGAGAATGACACTTATTAACCACTGGGTGGAGCTGTCATACTCTCTCCATCTCCTTTGGATTATCTTGCCCCCCCCC
>OMLB01020943.1:20793-31960 GCA_900302555.1 Myripristis jacobus
CTCCGACTGCACAGTCTGTCTCTTGCCCAATCATCCACTCCCTATCAGTACATTTCTTTCTCACACCATCCTTCCTTTGTTTCCCTTTCTCCTGCTTAAGATTGTACATACCAATGCGGCTTTTCTCTTTCTCTTCCTCCACTTCTTGTCATTTTCCCAGAATTACCTGACCCCATTCCCTTCCACCTCAACCACCACCATATATGATATATGAAAATATTTGTTTTTTCGAAATATGAAAACACCCTCCTCGATTCAGTTTCTTTAATTTTTTTATGAAATTGAATGATATGAGTAGGTTTTGCATTGGGTTTTTAGAAAATGATTTTAGATGGTTTGTATGTTTAAAGAAAAAAAAATGTGCTAGAGTAGGCAAGCCTAGTTGAGCCACACACCCATATTTTATTTATTTATTTTTTGTAAATTAAAGATTCAGTCTTTAAATGTGTGCAGCTGTGTTACTGTTTTAAAAGCATATAAAGTCTCACAGTAACATTTCATTTTGTAAATGTCGTTTTGTATTGTTATGATCCATTTAAGTAGGAGTTGCAGAGGACTGGATTCATGTTATTTGTGTGAAAACTGAGCTCTCCAGTTTTATGTGATTTTAAACGATGTTTGTGTCATTTCATTATCTTGTCAAAGCCTTGTTCAGTACATTGTACTGCTGCACTTCTCTTTACCACATCTAAAAATACTAAGCATGTTGGCAAAGAAAGATTTCTTTAATTAATTTTCACTAACATTTCCATCTTCAATGTAGCTTTTAAACAAAAGGAAAAACAAACTTACAGGTAAGTTTGAAAATTGTGCAAGCCACTTAACCACTAATCAGCCAGTGGCCTGCACTTCCATCTGGTTCCCTGTTCACAAACATCAATGTCAGGCAACATCAGCTAGGCGGTGCTAGGTAGAGAGAGACTTCATTAGTATTAAGCGAATGAGGCCATCATCATCTGCTGCCTTGCAAAAATCTGAGCCCTTCAACTAACATTATTAAAGTCTGAGAAAACAAAAATAAAATACAGAACGTCTCTGGCTAAAGTAGCCTAATGGTCGGTAGCGACGGGAGACTGATTAAATGGATCCAGCCACTATTCGCTGCCTTGTGAAAATTCAGACAATAGCGAATACATTTTACAATCACACATAAGACATCTAAACTGAATCATGGTTATCCAACAGCATGGAATAGGGGTCTTTTATAATTTTTTGTAAGGTTCACGTAGACAGTTTAGATGAAATAATGGAAAACAGCAAACCACCATCTGTTGTTTTAGTCAGTAAAAGACATCCACTCTGCTAGGCCTGTTCTAACAGGCTCTGGTAAGCAATTTAATGCAAAAAAAGATATTTGCTTGCATGCTAGGCGTGTTTCATCATGTTGTGGTGTATCATTTCATAATTTTTTCAAGATAAGGTGAAATCACGCTACCTGGTCATTTGAGATATTTCCAGTGCAGCTACAATGTTGTTTGATCTCCGAGATTTCTTTAGCAAACAAAAAAAATATAATGCCAAAACCTCAGGTATTTAGTAGCCTGTCAGAATCAAAGATGACAAATAATCCAAGAGTTATGGTTGTAATAATGGTTATAGCTTTTGTCATTGTTAACTACAGATTGATGGCAATTTTCTAAAACATTTTTTAACAGAATGTATAAATAGCCTGAAAGGGGGTCTTCATCAGCAATCAGTGAAGTCACAAACATCTGAAAACTTTTTGCAAGTCATTTGTATATTCAATTTAATTACAGGGAAAGTGCTTGATTGGCCTGGTACTTGGCTTGTTGTGTGAAGTTTTTAGCTGCTTGGTCCTTCATGTACCCTTACCCTATTCTCTTTTCTTTCATGTTCCCTTTCAATACCACTGTTATATTTGTTGCCATCACCATTTTCCTAAAGTGGGGCCATAGTACTTGTACACAAAAACGACAGTATGTTTTACCTAACTGGGATGGTATACTTTACTTGATTCCTGCATATAATGATGCCACCCAGTTGAAGATTATTTGAAAAATAATCTGCCATTTTCAGTGTCATGTTTAAGTGTGCGGTATGGCCTGATTGTTAAAGAAATTATCCCAAGGGTTGATCCCCATGACAGCAAATTCCACCTCTGTCCATCAGTGTCAGCGTTCATCAGCGAGGCAAAGAAACCCTACCTGCTCCAGGGGATCCGAAAAGGGCTGACCCTGTGCTCTTTCACTTCTGATGAAATTCATCTCAGGGGGATATGTGAAGAAAAACAAATTCCTAATTACAGTGTTGTCAAACTGGCTTGTGTGTGACACAGACGGGAGACCACACAACTCAGATTGCCAGTTTGGAACTTTTCTTATTAGAAACCTAATTTGCCCTGAAAGTTACAAAAACTTTAATTCCAAACTCTCCTTTAAGCCACCCTTCTGCCCAGTATTAAAATAACTGGATATAAGGATTTTCAGCTCACCACACCATGGTCTTCTGGGTTATCCTTTGCAGAGAAGGAGCCACCTGATATTTCTTTTTTAAAATTTCACCAAATCAAGGAACCTGAGGATGTGCCCTGTGCCTCCTACTATAACGAGACAGTCCTAAGCTGTCATATTTTCTCAGTGTTAACCTAATGGAAGCTTCCTCACAAATGGGACAGATCAAATGACATGCAAAGAACACGGAGCAGGAGGGTCGAAACAATGTGTAATTGTAAAATGTAACTGTAAAAATCAGAGCATGATCTCATGAGGGCTGATAGTCAAAATGTGTCAGCTTGTGTTGGCTAGTGCGGTGTTCAAATATGTTGTAAGAAGGACCTGAAGAATGGAGACCTGAGGTATCTTTTGTTTTTGGAGGGCCGCCCTCCCTATTGATGTAGACTACTTCCTGCTTTAGGCTGAGCACCCACTCTGAAAACACTGAGACACAAACTTGCCTCCTGTTTGTTTGTGTAGTAAATTATTTCTATTGTGCTAATGCATTCTTTGGATCTGTAATAGTGCATGTGTTAACAAAGAAGTAGTACATAGACCCTAGCTTGTAGCTGCATCAAAAAAACTGTTAGACTCCTCTGACAGTAACAGTATTTCAAAAGAGCCCATTATCGCCATTTCTACCATGATAGTGGGAGGCTGATCACTGAGGTCAAATATTGATCAACTAAGTGACAAGGTACAAGGTATTCTTAAATGATGCCATGACAAATGACACCATTACTCACAGGCCTGTCTATATGTTCATTGACATGTGACGCCTCTGTCCCTTTTGAAGTGCTAATCCATAAGTGTGGGGGCAAAGCTTATTCCCATGATTCCCGACCTTGAAACAAAACACATCTGTGCATCCTGTCTGTTGTAAAACCTCGGTGTACCTCCGTTTCTCTCTGTCTTCTTGATTTTTATCTCTATTACATCTCTCTCATTCTCACTTTTTCTTTCTCTCTTCTGTTGCCCACTGTGTCAGGAGAGTACCTATATAATGATGATGATGTCATCTTCTACATCAATATGGGTGTGTTCAAATGCACAGTATGTTTACAAAGGGAAGCGATATGTTACTGTAGGCAACTTCAAATACCAATACTACTAATAATAATAGTAGTAATAATGATATTATATGTAAAAATATGGTCCTCTTGTGGGCCAGGATTATCTTTGGAAAAGAGTTAACATCAAAGGCTGAGTCTAAGGCCCTGTTTCCACCTTGCATTAACATTCGTCTTGGGTGATCTGATCACAAGTGGACAGCTCTAGGTACTTCTGTTAACACCTGGGATTAGTCCATATGAATCTCGAGTGACCATTTTGTGATTGAATCTAACTACCCTGCTCTATATGCAAATAAACAAGTACACCGTTACCCTTTTCAAAGACCACATGCATTGTTGTTTTTGCCCAGCAGGAAGACGCAGTGTCTTTCCTGTGGCTAGGCTACTGGAAATGGAAAGAAGAAGAGGGGGAAATTTGCAAACACCTTGGTATTCCGGCAAAATCAAAACAAGGGCAAATTGAGTTGTCCAAGATGTTTGAAGCACTTGTAATGTGTCTGGTGGTGTCTTATATGGGCTTTTCAGAATTTTCAGACGCTGTGTACACTTACGCAATTATAGAACCAACTGTAGATGAGAAGATGGCAGAACAAAAGGAGAGCTTGGTATTTCACCTGTGCTTTGATGGCCACAAAACCTCAAATCAAATTGGGGATGCGAGCAAGAAGTCAGGATTGGTGGAGCAGAGTCATAATTGGGACATTCACTCACGAACAATGGCTACCTAATCTTGGCATGCAACATTGTACATTTGATTTAATTTGTGGGAAACTGTGACCGCTGGTACACAAGAGAGGTACACATTTTCATGCAGCCATACAACTGGAGAAGAGGATTGTGTTGGCAATGTCATACCTCACATCAGGTAAAGACATAGCCTGAGTTGTTGTGTCCAAATGTGTTTGGGAAGTTTGTCGTGCTATACGCACACTTCAGTGCCAGTATATTATTTTGCCTCGAGGGGACAGACTGCGGGAAATTGTGGATGGCTTCCAGGGTAGATTGGAGTTCCCGCAATGCAGGAGAACAATAGATGGCTCCCATATCCTCACAACCCCCTCCAACAACGCAAAGGATTACTTCAATCACAAAAGGAGTCATTCCACCATCTTACAAGCTGTTGTGGATGGACCACCACTCAATGAGTAACACACACACACACACACACACACACACGCAGAACACACATGCTGCCACTCAGCAGAAGGCCAAGACTTGTGTCACCCTGATGGTCACTAGGTCCTAATGCACATCTTTTGAGATATATTGTCTTTGTAATATATCAAATGGTGTTTACACAGTTGTATGTATTTCTATTGTATTAGACTGTGATAGCAGGCAGTTTGCAAGCATCATGGAATCAAAGTAGGTCATTAAAACCAGCCAGTTTATTTTTTATTTTCCATCAAAAGATTCACCCACACCATCGTTGGAGAGCTGCAAAACTCAGCACTGTTAGATCTAGCTGAGAGTAACAACCTTTAACCAACAGTGAGGCCTCATCTTGAAATGTTCTACCGATGTCCTGCATTTGTATATTTTTGTACTATGCATTAACTGCAGAGATATCTAAATCTAAATCCCAAGAGTCTTTATTACTTTTTTCATTTAGGATACACAAGAAATTGGACATACACAGGTTCCCATCTTGAAATCCTGCAGAGCCTCTCTGGAGCTGGCTAATGAAAGGATACCCTGACAATGGACACCTTGCTAGAGAGCAGAGGCATTTCAGTTACACACTGGGTCGAGCTTGCATGCCTGTGGAATGAGAATGTGGAATTTCGCATTGCTTAAGGGGAGATGGTGGTATCTATTGAAGAAGATGGATGCCAGCATCTTGAAGGTCCCCACCATTGTTAGCAGCTGCTGTGTCTTGCACAACTTGTGCATGTCACAAGGAGAGGAGTTTTGGGGTGACCTGAGGGGAGACGTGGAGGAAACAGCGGTCTTTCTTTCTCATCTCATCATTGTGGGGGAATTTTGGCCCACTCTTCTTTGCAAAATAGCTCTAATTTAGTGATGTTGGAGAGTTTTTGAGCATGAACAGCTCGTTTAAGGTCCTGCCACAGCATTTCAATGGGGTTTTGGATCATTGTCCTGCTGTATCACCCAATTACTCTTCTGCTTCAGATCATGGGCTGCTGACCGGACATAACCCCTCAGAATTTAGAGAGCAGAATTCATGGTTCCTTCAATGATGGTAACCCGTTCAGGCCCTGGGGCAGCAAAGCATCCCCACACTATTACACTATCACCACCATGTTTGACTGTTATTATGGTATGATGTTTTTCTCATGAAATGTTGTGTATGCTTACAAAACAACATAATGGGGCCGGTGTCTTCCAAAAAGTATCACTTTTGACTCGTATGTCCACAGAACATTATCAAAAAAAGGCATGGTGGTCATCAATGTACTTTTTTTGCAAATGTGAGGTGAGCACTGATGTTTCTCTTGGTTATTAGTGGTTTGCTCTTTCTCCCATGAATTCCATTTTTGCCCAGTCTCTTTCTTATTGTTGAATCATGAACACGAACTTCAACTGTGGCTAGAGAGGCCTGTGTTTCTTTAGATGTTATCCTGGATGTTTCTGAGACTTCCTGGATGAGCAGTTGCTGCACCCTTAGTAGAATTCTGGTAGGCCAGCCACTCCTGGCAAAATTTTCCACTCTTCCAAATTTTCTCCATTTGGAGATAATGACTCTCACTGTGGTTTGCTGAAGTCCCAGATCAAAATGGCTTTCTAACCCTTTCCAGACTGATTGTTAGAAAAATGTGCTGCTTATCTTATACTAAGTAAGAAAGAACAGAGTACCAATGCGCAATGTTCGAACATAGCATTCTCATGTATCTTCTTGTTGTTCATGTCCACTTTCACCATAGAATGCAACTGTTGCATCTTGCACCGTAGCATCTTGCACTGCACCCAACTTACTTACTTCCCTCCTAGGTGAGTCTCCATAGCAACAATGACGTGTATGACTGGGAAACAATGTATGACTGAACAACAATCATGCACATAAAGACTCATAAACTCTTCTGGAGTTTCCTTTGATGGTAGCATAGTGACCAAGGCTTGCAGACCTTGTAGCCAACTTCACATTGATACTAAGGTTATACCTGTGTTTAAGAGATGTTAAGATTTAACAGGGCTGGCAGTAATGAAGCCTGAGTGTGTCTGCTCTGTCTGCTTTTGGTTAATTGGTTGAGTAATTACGGGGGCAATAACTTTTTTCACACAGGGCCAGTTGGTGTAAGTGTGATAAATATGCAAAAATAGAGGAAATTAGAAATGGGCCAAATACTTTTTCAAAACCATCACTTTATATATAAATAAAACTCTCTTTTATGATGATGATGAGGAGCAGCACTGGACCAGTGATGATGATGTTTTAGCAGCAACGTCTGGTCCAGTAGTATCTACAAACACAAGCACATAAAACATTACAGCCAGCTCTCATTAGGTGAAAAAAAACAATACAACACAGCACGTGAACAGATTGATAGATTGTTTATTAGACACATGACCAAGGCCAGTAAAATTTGTTTTTGACAGAGTTTGTTAAACTCTGAAGCTTTTGTCTTTTGCTGTTTTGCCTGAAATTTGTAAGGCACATCTTTTCATATTTCCTATTTTTTTCTATTTCTTAGAATTTAATTCTTCTCTTGAGAACTGAACAACTGCAACTGACCCAATTTCCCCTCGGGGAGTATTTCTGACTCTGATTCTGATCACATGCTGGAGCTGGATTTGTTGAATCACATCCTGAATAAATGGACAACATCTGAAATTTCACATATTATCAATTTGTGATACAGTTGTATAATAGCTGAAGGACTGGGGTTTGATTGTTGAATGCATACAATTCAAGTTTGTTTCTCAAACTAGTTACACACTGTCACTATCACTGGCGGCTTTCCGGTTTTCAGCAGGAGGCGCTGTCTTGTTTGACGTGGCTGCTTTATCTGCACTGGCCTCCATCGAGCTTAACAAAGGCTCCTCTTGGTCCAAAACCTTTTGCTGGGACAAGGTTGGTCTTTTCTAGCAGCCTGTCCAGTTCCTCTTAAAAGGGACACCTCATCCTGTCCCCACCGAACTTACAGTTTGAGTCCTTTTGTTTTTTGAGTACTGCATAATAGGAAGTGAAATTAAATATGTGAGACAGGTCATTATACGGACAATGATGGCTTTCACAAAATTTATTTGAACAATCTGGCAATTAGCTGGTGAGGTGGTGATTGAAGCTAATTTCCCCTGTCTCCAAAATGTTCGTTCACATGGGTCAGAGTTTCCATACAGGTGCGCACATTCTCCCATCAACTTTGTTTTTATAGTGTGTACGTAGTGGTTATAAAGGATGACCCAGATGTGTTAAGGCCCTCTTTTGTAGCATTGGTTAATTTTTTTTTTTTTTTTTTCATTGAGTGGAATCTATTTCATTGTTCCCTCCTCCTCAGTTATCCTCCCAGCTGATTCCAGCCAATTTCTCCATTTGGATTTCCTGAAAGTCTATGCGAATTAAAAGCATAAACTGGCATTAAATATTAAGTATTATCCTGACTAATGGCGAATAAGAATAGGGGAAAGGTTTCTATCAATTTTAATTATTTTTATTTAACACTGTCCTACAAAAACATGTCTGGATTGATGAATAGCAAAGTTGACCATATTGTGCTGATCATGGCAACAGAAGAAGTCACAGGTGCAACAGTATTTAATTCCTGTTTTTACTTCACTTTCACTTCACCTTCTTGTAAACTTTTGTTATGTGTGAATGTCCCTCTATACAGTGTACATAATGCATAACACAGGGGCTGTGGGTCGGCTAAATTAGGCTTGCCCAGTCTTGTTATTTATGCCTACTGCTACACCCTGAGGTAACCATTAAAGATACAGGCTCTGTCTCATTTGAAGCACAGCTTCCCTCTCCCTTGATACACATAGGAGCCTTCCTAATCACATACCTTGTTTGACTTTACATAGCAGAGACTCATTCGAGACAGCCATCCTAGACAGTGTCATGAGATTGTAGTTAATATAACACTTGACCAACAGCCAGAATGCACCTGCTTTTTCAAAAGAGACTGAGTGAAATTATGGAAATACGCTGGTTGGCTTTGTGTGGTTGTTGGCAATGAAAAATGAGCAAAGTTTTTACAGACACCGTGGATACTGTGTTTATTGGATTCAGTTTTTTTATCGAACATCAAATAAAGCCTTGAATAGATACCGCTGTAGTAGCAACATTATTGCTAGCTGGCTAAATTATGCAGATGGTCTGGCACAACTTCACCTTTTGGAAGGTGCATGGACGAGTAGGGTAAGAAGAAGAAAAAAGGATTGCAGCAACATTTGCGAAACCCAGAAGAACACAATTTATTGTTAAAACCAACACGTTTCGGCAGGTAGCTTTCTTCAGGGAAGAATAGATAGAGGTCAAGAGGTGGAATAAATATAGAGATGTAGGGGAAAACAGCCAGTCTCTATATGACCAGTGAAATAGTAACACTCAAGGGCATAGGCGGAAATCCCGGGGGGGTCAGGGGAGACAAGACCCCTCCATCCATAAAGTTGCTGTGCATTTTAAGTTGCGTTTCATTTTCATTTCATTTTCTTATTTTATCTCAAAGGGACAGTACAGCTCAAACATATACTGTATGTTACTATTTGATGCCATGTTTTTAGCTAGCTAAATTACCTAGCTAATTAGCTAAAATTAGCTAAATTACACCAGAATGCTCCATTCGACCAGTAAAGGTTTTTTTTCAGTTGCATTTCAGAAAGAACTGACTGCATTAGACTCCCGACTTAGACTCATTTGAAACAATTTTCACATGGACATGAATTGGAAATGCCAAAGGTTTGCTGTTTGACTGCAATAATATTGCATATCTTGATGTTAGGAAATTTTGTTTCCCAACATCAGCTGCAGGGTGTTGTGGGATACCCCAGCCTGCTAACTTCAAAATTGGCCCATGAAGTTACACTAAGGGCCCTATCTTGCGTCAGAGTCCCTAAACCCGTTATTTGGGGATTTAGCATTGCTATCTTTAAGTTGCTATCTTGCACACCTGCCTTTATCCCTAAAGCACTTGCGCTACCTGTTATATTATGTATAGGCGTGGTTTGGGCGTTACGCCATTTAAACCAATCAGTGTGCCAGGTGCCATTTCCTTTAAGAGCAGGCTGCGCTATCCCAAATCCTAAAACCGAAACCTGTGATGGAGAGAGGAAGGTCGCGATTTAGCACTATCTCTGCCATTTTCTCAGGGGTTCAACTGAGGCTAAAGCAAGGTGGCTTTTTATAGGCGGGTTAATTGGGGAGGTAGAGCCACATGTGCACGTCCACATGTGTCCAAATGGACACGCATTGAAGCCGCCTGGGCGCGCTCTTGTAAAAGCCCAAATGGGTTCTGAGGACCCGCTATCCGCTTTCCCTAACGTTTGTGGTCAAGATAGCAATTGTAGGGAAAGCGCATAAACACGCCCAGGGGCACACCTCCAGGCGCAAATAAAGGAGTCGGCATAATGTATAGCGGGTAGTGTGGCCGCAAGATACCGTTCAGGGATATAGTGGAAGCTGCTAAATGCGTAATTCACGGGTAGCGGGTAGTGGCAACGGATAGTGCAGTGTGAAAGATAGAGCCCTAAAAGCATTCATCCCATGTGTGCTACCAGAATATGATGGGTGTCCATATCTATAGGTATCCAGTACCTAGAAATGCTACCTAGAAAGGAAGCATCCTTGGGTTTGAGACAGCCACCTTGTTTTACTGGAAGTAAAAATGGGATATTAAAATGAAAACATGACATGTATTTAAAAAGTAATTTTAATAATAACAAAATAAAAATAATTAAAAAGCATCAGGCTTGATAATAGGCCTTCATTGCAGTATGCTACAGCTTTGTGAGAAGACACTGAAGTAGAGGGATTTTCACAGTGGCTGCTCTCACAGTCTGATAGTTGCAATAAATTTGGTCAGTGAACAGGTTTTATATGTTTCTTGCTCTGCTGTGCTGGTGAATAGTGGGAGTACTGCAGTGTTTCTTCATTTACTCATCACCTGTTACTGACTAACATTTACATGCAAGAGAGAGCTCTTACAAATTTGCTTGAGATGCACAGAAATGTATGCTAGAATTGAACAGAGGCAAAAAGTCGCCTCCTTTGCACAGGAACTTCTAAGTCTGGACAGAAGAATGCTTGCAAATCCCTGTGCCCCATATCACCTGTTGTGACCCCAGCGAGTGTGTGTGTGTGTGTGTGTGTGTGTGTGTGTGCGTGTGTGTATGTGTGTTTGTGTGTGTGTGTGTAACTGCAGGGCAGCTGTGGCATTTCATCTCCAGAGAATGAAATCCTGTCAGTTCAATCAGCAGAATACAGATGCCATGTGACACTTCACTTCTTCATCTGCTGTCATACATGTAGAGGCAGAATACCTCAGCTGTAAATATTGCAAGAGTGCACGCGCACGCGCGCGCACACACACACGTAGCAGAATGAGATTTCCTTGCCATGGCCTGTAACCTTAGCACATCACATACAATCACATACAGCTGATTAGCCATATCTGTTTCTTTTTTCCTCCAACATGGTTTTCCTCCTTTCTCTCCCTCTTTTCTTTTCCTTTTTTATAA